>CM021107.1:533709018-533733907 GCA_007115665.2 Sequoiadendron giganteum | reverse complement strand
AAGATTTAATTTTAGGGAACTTAGAATAATTTCATATAAATACCTAGTCATTTCATAATTTAAGAGATATCTAGAACTTAGAAGAATAAGAGAATTGAGCAACAATTATTGTCAAGAGTATTATCAAGCAAGTCAAGAGCAGAATTTTAGATATTTATTGCAACAATTCAATATCAAAGCATCATGTCAAATTCTATGTGTGTATGTTCATGTTTATGTTATCATATTGTTTGTGAGATGTAACCCTTGTAGGTATTCAATAAAATCAAGCAAACAACAATCAAGCCCTAAGGAGATTTATATGACTTTAGTCCTTTAAGGAAGCCATTTTTGAGTGGTGAATTGCAAGTCATTTTTGATACATCATTTATTTTTCATTGGCATTTCCATTGTGGAGGTGGAAACACTAATGTGGGGTTTGACTGAGGCAAGCCCCTATATGGCACAATCCTTCCTCTCACTTTGAATGTCCATGTTTTAGATTTGAAGAAGATTGGGAGAAGTTTGAAGGTCAATTATTCATTGTTGCATTCAAACCTTGCACCTTGACAACATATTGAAAACTCATTTATCTCAACACCCGACAAAGATCTAATAGTGCAACAACGGGGGAAAGAAGGCTTTCATCTGGCTCTAGGGGACTATGAAATCAGATCCATAATTCATCTACTAGGACATAGTTTCCTAGGGTGACTAGGTCCTCAAAATTCAGCTTCAAATTCATATCACAGGTGCACAGTTTCTACTCAATTCCTTCTTGAAATCTAAATTTTTTTGTGACATTCTTGTTTTGTTGTTTTTGCATCTAAATATTTAGTTGCATCATTAGCCTAGTCAAATCATTGTATTTCATTCCAAAATCCATTCCAAATTTGATCAATGGTAGGTTGACTCACCTTTTAAGTTGTAATTCAATTGCATACCTTATCCAAATTCATCAAAACCCCACCACCTCCAAAACATTCCAAGAAAAACAAGGGGTGCCTAAACCCTAGATTCAAATCCTAGTGTTTTCATTTTCCTTCATTTCAAATAGTTAAGGATCACCTCAACAAGACTTCGTTGACTTAATAGACCATTATGGATTGAGCTCAACTCTCCCTCCTAGCAACTTTTATCAAGTTCATTTTATTTACACTACCTTGTAAGTGCCCTTACACACCAAACATACTTATTCTTATTGAATTTCCCATGCACTTTGATTCGAACTCCAACCTATTCAAAATTGTACTATCAATAGTTTTGTTACTATGTTGACCCTAAGCATCTACTTAATCCATGATGCCCTATTGTTATTGTCTAGCTCTAGATAGTTGTTCTTTCAAACTTGGAGGATCCTTCACAGTTATTATTCCTCAACTCTAGATAGTCGCTCCTTCAAACTTGGGCATTCCTTTAACTTTTTTTTTGCCTAAATTTAGATAGTCTCTCTTTGAAACTTGGACATCCCTTCACCTTCAAATATTAGCCTTGTTGTATGCTCAATTTTGGTAAATACATAATGCCAACTCCCTACTATATTAATCATCTTTCAACCCATTGACCACTTGAACCTAATTTTATTTTCATAACTCCTTTGAAGTCAAATCCTAACTCATTTGTACACTTTTTCTTACATTCTCTTGTGTAAACTTTAAGTGAGATTACCCCCCTAAAGATAGAAACCTCATTTTTCACAAAGTTATCTATTTTAGTTTAAAATAATTCTAGGCTGCCAATTTTAAGTATTATAGGCTACAAGTGCCTTTTAATCTTTTTACTGCCATTTCTTTTTATAAATATTTTGAGTTGTTGGTCATTTAGACAAATACAAATAAATGGTATAATGATAAGGGGGCTTCTATAATGCAATAATCCTTTGGCCTTAAGAGGTCTTGAAATCAATTCATAATCCCAAATTTTATTTTAATAAAATATCGTTCAATCATATAAAATATTGGAGTGGAGGACCACATCAAAATAAAATTATCTTTCTATAAATTTTGCATTAACAATTAAATTGTTGGGCCTACATGTTCACATGTTCAAATTTTTCCATAACCTCTCTCTAGTGCACTCAGTTATATTTTTTCGTCTTACATGCCCACATATTCTAACATTTTGCACAACCTCTATAGTGCACTCTATTTTTAGATGTGAAATGAAGAAAAATGGGAATGTGTGATAAGCAAAGTATGTCAAAGAAAAAGGGGATTTCCACCTAATCACAAAACCACCTTTCTAGCATTCATTAGGAAGACGGATAGTGCCAGAAATGATTAGAATTGGCAACCCTTAAGGTGAGTTAACCCTAGGTTTTAGACACTATGTTGTCTTGGCTTCCTTATGACTAAGCAATAGTTTTGGGAGAAAGATAAAAGTGTTTTAACAATTAGACTTATGAGATCTAACACTTTGAATATGAAGTATTATGATAACACTATTAGAAACAACAATTAACCAGTAGATCTGAGAAGGTTATGATGCTTTTAACTTGACTCCAAAAGTGGGTTTCACACTTTGTTGAAGGAAATTCGCACAAGGGTGAATGGGTCTTTGTACAGGGGTCTAAAATTCTTTCTGCAGTCCTCAGATCCTAGATCTAAGCTTTTGATTCCACCAGGTTTCACTGCCAGAAAGCTAGAAATAAAACTTGTAGGTGAGTTTGTGTGTCTTGACAACTTTGATAACTTCGTAAAATTGCACTTTTGATCCAATTCCAATCCTTTTTCACCTACAAATCTGCAAATACAAATAGAAGAGAAAAAAATGTGTTTTTGTTGGATAAGGGTTTTCCTTGGTCAAACCCTAGTTTGGTAATTAAACCTTGATAATGAAATAATGTTAAAAAAATGAAGGAATTGATTAATGAACAATGTTATGTCACAACTCATCAAACCCTTTAATGTCTACCCTTAGAGAACTAAAGTCTAACACATCTCTCTAAGGATTCTATCTTGCATGAAATGGCTTGATTGGATGCTTGAAAACTTGAAACCTGCATCACAATGTTAGCTCCAAAAGCATGCATGAACACACATAACTTTGACATGATAATATGATCTTGATTTATTATAGATGCTTGATAAATCTGCTCTTCAACGCTCTTGACAATAATCTTTGCTCTTGTTAAATTTTCCTTAATGTTAGATAATTCTCCTTCTTAGACTTGAATTGATAAAATAAATATGTATTTATAGGTGTTTCCTTAATTACCCAACAATTAAACACCACAAGCCGACCTTTGCAATTTGAATTTAGATCATAAAAATGTCACCAAAAACATATTAAAGAATGGGATCCAAGGCTTAAGGTGGGTCTTAGGCCCTAAACCTAGGACACACATTTTCCAAGATGTGTAATTAAGTGTAGGCATTGATTAAATGTGGGTTTCTCTTTTATAAAAATAAATTAATTAGGCTTGTGAATGCATAATTGGGCCAAATAAAGGATTAATTAAGTCCAATTAATTAAGGGGATGCAAACATAGTGTGAAATATAAGTGTAATTTTTTCAACACTACATTTAGCCCCCACTTTAGTGAGAGTATGAACTTGCGCTCAGACTCACATTAAAGTAGACAAATAAGTCAAGATAGGTCTAATTGTACAAGTGTTGGAAAGATAAGATGACAAGGATCAAGGAGGATGATCAAGCCCATAAGATCTAAGATCTCATGGAAAACCAACAAAGTCACAAAGAGACACATTCCTATAGTAGCAACACAATATGCACAATCATGTGATGTCAAAATTAATGCAAAAAAAAGGAAGGAAGGATGGACTAGTCGCAGTTGTGTTGTTGTCCATAAAATGTGTTCACAAGTGAAACCACATTGTCCACCATGCAAATAAAAGATACTCATGAGAGCTAGTGAAATATGGTGTCCATTAGGTGAGACCCAAGAAGGTGAGAAACACACACTAGGTCGGTGTGTACCCACAAAAGGGTGGTTGATGGGAAAGCCATGCCAAGTCTACATGATCTCATACGTCAACCATATCAAAATTTATACTCCTTGATAACTTTGATAAGGTGCCATAACATAATCAATATGCTAATGCCATTGTGACACTAAATTCAACTTCTATGAACAAAGTGAAGCAAAATGTCAAACAAAACTCACCTCAGGGGGTGAAAACAAAACTCGCCTCAAGGGGTGCAAATAAATAAAGCCAAAATGATGAATGCCAAAATGTCAAAATGATACTGCCAATGTATGCCCCCACTTTAAAGAATTCGCTATAGACTATGTTGTGAGTAATTACTTTAAAGTAGAAAATGATAAATGTTAATTGATTAAAGGGCAATGAGAGCTTATTTGGAAATCCCTATTCTAAATTTATGTTTCCATAGAAAGCTACATCAAGAAAATGAAAATTTATACTCCTTGATAACTTTGATAAGGCGCCATAACATAATCAATACGCTAATGTCAATGTGACACTAAATTCAGCTTCTATGAACAAAGTGAAGCAAAATGTCAAAAAAAACTCACCTCTAGGGGTGCAAATAAATAATGCCAAAATGTCAAAATGATAATGCCAATGTATGCGCCCACTTTAAAGAAATTGCTATACACTATGTTGTGACAAATTACTTTAAAGTAGAAAATGATAAGTGTTAATTGATTAAAGGGCAATGAGAGCTTATTTGGAAATCCTTACTCTAAATTTATGTTTCAAAATGCAATGCTAAAGATAAAGTGGAAAAAAAAAGTACATCACATTCAAGCCAACTTAAGGCATGTCATATGCATCTCAAGCTTGCTCTTATATATAAATGGAAGGCAGTCAACTAGCCAAAAGAGACAATGACAAGTGTCATACTAGGATAAGGCTACCTAATCCCTTGTCTCCCAAGAGAAAAAGGAGAGCCGAAAATGGATGATGATATGTTACTCCTTGCAAAAAGGAAATATGATCACATAAAGCCAAGTTTATACCCTCATGTATGGTAGTGAATATGTGATGATACTACAACTACCACATGACAAGGAGCAACAACTAATGTTATTTTCTAATTGAATGACAATAACCAAGACCTCTAGTTGTTTCTTTTGTGTTAAGCTCTATAGGGACATGAATACCTTGTCCTTTAATACCACATACTTTTCCAATATAGACAAGTTGTGTAAAAATCTTGTAACCTCTTCCATAATTTTTTTCCATTTCTTTTGAAGAAGGCGGTTTTGCATGATCACACTCATCATATGTGGATGTATAATTGTTGTTTTCCTCATCTTTGCTAAAATTTGTGGACTCATGTGATTTTAATGACTCAACTTGTGTGGATATTATGACATCTTTCTCTTTTCTTGACTTTAATTGTATAATCTTTGGTTGCCCATCGAATTTAGATGTGAAATCTAATGATCCCCAATCATCTTCCGACAACATTAGCATGGGTGAAAGGAATTTATTCTTATCCTCAGCTTGTAAAGGTTCCACTTTTATAGTTGGTGACAATGTTCTAAGAGGATTTGTCATTCTTGTTTCAATTTTCAAACAATTGTGATATGATTCTAGGTCAGCTTTGATTGTGTAAACCTTGTTGTTGTAAGTGTACTTCACTAGACAATGTAATGAAGGCATTGCATTCATTGCATGAATTCAAGGTCTATCTAAGAGAAGATTATATGAAAAATCATTAGGCATGACATGGATAGGAATTTGTAATGTAGCCTTTCCTACTTTAATAAGTAATGGTATCACACCAAACGGTTGTCTTCCCACATTATCAAACTAATGGATAGATAAAGAAATAGGTTTAATTTGACTCTTGTCCATTCCAATCTTGTCTAAAAGGCTTACACTACAAACATTGAGTGTTGAACCATTATCAATGAGAGTAAATCTTATGTTGAACCTATTAATGACAACCACTATCATCAAAGCCAAAAAAAAATTGCACTTCTAATGGAAGAAACTCATCTTGATGAAAGATAATGTCTATGTTGACCGAGTCCATACCTTGAATTAGGGATGCTACATCATTTGGTTGCACACTAGGAGGTATAACAACTTGTTCTAATGCATTTTGAAGCATGCCATGATAAAGGGGGATACTTGAATCAAATCCCGCAAGGATATATTAGTAGGGGTGTTGTGAAGTTGTTCTACAAGGTCATATTATTTACCACTACACTGCGAGATATTAAGTGTCGTTGGGAGATATGGTTGAGGCAATGTAATGGTGGTTGGAGTTTGTCTTGTATGTTGATTGTTTATAGTATTATATGTATGAGCAACAGTGTTATAACTCAGTTGTTGTGAAACATTGTTACTACAATGTTGCCTTACAAAATTCAAGATATCACTTGGAAGAAGTAGCTTGTTTTTAGGTGGTATTATGATAAGCACGGGCTCATTTTGGACTTGTGGTTGTTGTGAGGGTGGATAGAGGGTAACTTGAGGCTTAGGAGGTCCAATAATTAAAAGACTCTGAGGAGGTTCAAAAGGAGTTTTTGGAGGTCCTATAATCAAGGGAGATCTAATGTTCAAAACCTTAACAGATTTATCCTTATTTTGATGATCTTCTAGCGAGAGGGAGTCTAATGTCACCTTATCATCTTCATCTAAGGAAGACACATTATTATTGTTTGAAGGCATGTATCAATGCTAACATCCTCTTGCACTATGATATCTTCCCTAGTAGGAGAGCAAACAAGATTTTCATGACTTTCGATGGTTGGATCTTCTCAGATAACTTCTAAACAAGTAGGGGAGGTATCAAGAGAGGGACAACTATGATTTATTTTTATTATCAATGATTGCATCCTCTTGTTCAACCATATCTTCCCAAGTGGGATAAGCAATGGGAGAGGGATAAACAAGATTCTCATGATATTGGAAGAAAAGAAAATGTGATTTTCATGAATGTCCAAATTTGTATTATCTTTTACCAAACTAACCCCACACATAGGAGAGATAGTGGGAGAGGGATCAATGAAAAACAAGAAATCAAGCAAAATGACACATTTCTTGCACATACAATAATTGTTTTTCATAATTTCAAAGTACAAATTTAACAATAGAAATAGAAGGCAATCACAGAGACAAAAATGCACACAAACAGTTGTTAGGACACTTGTACAATGACAAATTCACCCAAGGGTGAATGAGTCCTTGCTCAGGGTTCTGAAAAATAAAAAATAAAAATTCTAAGTTATTGTTTATGTTTTGTGTTTCAGGTTAGAAACTGTTATTTTTGTGGCAAACTTTTCCATATTTTGATGTCTTAATGACAATGCAAAGATTGAACAAAATGAAAACTTTTTGAATGCAAATTTAACTAAAATTTTGATCTAAATGATTGAAAAACACTATAACATACAATATGTATGCAAACTTATGCAATATTTTTGGATTTTTGTGAAATTCAATTTTGAAACCCTAAATGATATGCAAAAAAAACTAATGCAATGAAAAATCTAGATCTAGGGTTTAGAGGATTGCCAATTTCAAAAATTCTAGTGTAAGAATGTCGGGTTCACCAAAATGAAATGAAGAAAAAGGGGATCTTCCCTAAAATGAGAAAGTGTGATAAGAGGAGTATGTCAAAGAAAAAGAGGGTGTCCACCTAATCACAAATCCACCTTTCCAACATTCATTATGAAGAGGAATAATGCCACAAATGATTAGAATTGGCTTACAACCCTTAAGGTGAGTCCACCCTAGGTTTTGGACACTATCACATTGGCTTCCTTATGACATAAATGACTGAACAACAATTTTGGGAGAAAGATAAAAATGTTTCAACAATCAAATCTATGAGAACTAACACTTAGAATATAAAGTATTGTGATAACACTATCAGAATCAACAATTAACCAACAGATCTGAGAAGGTTAGAATGGTGTTTACCTGGCTCCAAAAGTGGGTTTTAGGCTTTGCTAAAAGGCATATTTTCCTAGGGGCGAATGGGTCTCTATATAGGGGTCTAAAAATTCTTTATGCAATCCTCGGATCCTAGATCTAAGCTTCTGATTCCACCAAGTTTCACTGTTGGAAAGTCGAAAATAAAACCTATAGGTGAGTTTTCATGTCTTGACAACTTTGTAAAATTGTGCATTTGATCCAATTGCAATCCTTCTTCACCTGCAAATCTGCAAATACAAAGAGAGGAGAAAATTGTTTTTTTTTGTGGATAAGGGTTTGCCTTAGTCAAACCCTAGTTTGGTAATTAAACCTTGATAATGAAATAATGACAAAATGAAGGAATTGATGTATGAATAATGCTATATCACAACTCACCAAACCCTTTAATGGTTTCCCTTAGAGGACTAAAGTCTAACACATCTCTCTAAGGATCGGATCTTGCATGGAATTTTTTGATTGGATGTTTGATTTGATGTTTGAAAACTTGAAACCTACATCACAATGTTAGTTCTAAAAACATTTATGAACACATAACTTTGACATGATGATATGATCTTGATTGTTGTTGTAGATTTTTGATAAATTTGATCTTCAATGCTTTTGACAATAATCTTTTCTCTTGTGAAATTTTCCTTAATGCTAGATAATTCTCTGTGTACTTGAATTGATAAAATAACTATGTATTTATAGGTGTTTCCTTAATTATCGGACAATTAAACACCACAAGGTGACCTTTGCAATTTGAATTTAGATCATAAAAATGTTGCCAAAAACATATTAAAAATGGGATCCAAGGCTTAAGGAGGATCCATTCACCCTTGGGCGAATGGGCCATAGGCCCTAAACCTAGGGCACACATTTTCCAAGATGTGTAATTAAGTGTAAGCATTGATTAAATGTGGGTTTCTCTTTCGGAAAATGATATTAATTAGGCTCGTGAATACATAATTGGGCCAATTAAAGGTTTAATTAAGTCTAATTAATTAAGGGGGCGCAAACATAGCTTGAAAATGTAAAGATGTAAATTTTTCAACACTACAAAATGTTAATTTCTCGAATGAATTGTTTATTTGTCCATCATTTTTCAAAATATTTTTGACAATCCCTTTGGATTCAAAAGATTCCACAATTTGATGTTGATATTTTACAACATTTTCAACTTTAACTTGGCTTGGTTTTGTTTATCCAACTTTTTTATATGTATCTTGAGCACATAGATACCTTTATAGATACCATTTTTCTAAAATTTCATATTTTTGTGAGATATTTCTATTGATGATGTTATATTTCAGCTATATAACACTAATTCATATTTATTAGAGAGGCCTCTAGTGCTTCATTTCCAAGTTAACGAGAGTGGCTCTACCCAAATAACAAGAGTGTCTTTGCCCTCTTAGGCTTAATGTAATGATATTATACACAAATAGATGATAACATTGGGCTTCAATGTATCATCATATGTTTTGGGTGTTGATCTCCTCTATAAAATTTTGATATTCACTTTCCATGAATGTTCTAGTTGGTAGTTTAAATTTTCAAGATATTGATTAGCTACCCCTCCTAGTATCTTGTAAGACAATGTCTTATTGGATCATTTGACAACTTGCTACTCAATTTCAACCTATTTATATCTTCCCCTCAAAGGGTTTGTTTGACCAAGTTGCAATTAATGCAAGGACATATTGAATTGAAAGTTGAATGTGGAAACACTTCCCTAATGCAAATCAATTAAGAGAAGGTTGCAAAACTTTGTTTTGAATCTTATAAATTTATAGTTAACATTCAAGATTGCACATTTATTAAGTTATTTCATATTTAAACACAAACCACAACATGTAATTTATAAGGGAAAACCCTTTCGAGAAAAGACCCACACCAAAGCACTAATCAATTGTATTACTATAATAAACTGTTACAATACAATATTCATAGTCTATGTTCTTGCAGGTGTTGATTCACTGTGATACAAATTCTAGTGAATCTGGTAAAATAACGACATACAAATATTACAATAGCATCACACTAACAAATGCATTAAGGCATGAATATATATTCTTCTCATACATGGGCATTGAACATTGTCATGTGTCAATCTCTCAATCTATGCATGCATGCAAATTGAAACCAACAACATGAATCAAAGACATGCGATTTCTACAGTCCATATTAATGAAAGTATGATGCAACTAAAATTGTGTAGTTTAATCCAGAAAAAGAATACTTTCACCAACATCATGTATGTACATACACTAATATGCAACAAAATGCAAGCACATGCAAGGTTTGCAGCTCCAAAAATCAAGCAACCTCACATGCTTGGCATCTCATAGAGAAAATCAACTCAACTACCAATTTAAAACTCACCCAAGAATCCTAGTCACTCTGAGTGACAACTCAGTCTTTGTTAGGAAACTTTCCTCTTCAAACATCAATCAACAAGTCAAATACATGTCATATGGCATAAGGGTGCTTCTCCTTGAAGCTTTTACAATTTACAATGCTCAAATGAGCACCTAAGTGACAAGTTTCACATTTCCTTGCTTTCATTTTTTCGAAGAGATAAATACTCACACAAGTGGACCCCACCAAGTCTTACTTCCAAAACAAACTACCACATGTCAACATGGTATCTATTTTAGAGGTCTAAACAATTGTTTTTTCCCAATTGAGCACCCATGTTACATGTGTCATAGATTTATCCTTTTGCACCTTGCATGTAAGATGCCAACTATCTGTTGGGTCCCACAAAGTGTCTTAGCAATTTGGAAATAATTATTATTGCATTTAATAAATAAAATCAACGATTTATGGTTAAATAATGAAATAATTAATCATGGGACTCACTAAGGTTATGACACTTTAATCCCAGCATTCTCTCACTTGTCAAAGATCTTACAGGAGCCTTTGTATCACTGCTCAGGCCACGAGGCCCATTTAACCCTCACTGGCTTCATCGGTGCATTTGCAACATTCACCAAAGTGTCCACATTTTTCATGTTAACATTTTCATCTTCCACTATAGCATGAACAAAATGAATCTACACATCAATGCACTTTGTTCTGGCATGGAAAGTGGGATTTTTCGCTAAACATATAGTACTCTAGCTATCACAACAGATTGTAATCTATCTTGCATCAAAACCAATATTCGAACATAATCTCTTGAGCCAAATAACTTCTTTGCAAGCATGAGTAGTTGTCATGTACTCTACTTCAGTAGTGGAAAAAGCGACTATGACATGTCACTCATCCAACTAATTGTACCACCAAACATCATGAAACATATCCACTAATGGATCTCCCATTGTCAATGTCACTCACCCAATCAAAATTCTCATATCCACGAATTCTCACAAAATATCGAGTTCTAATAAGATAACCATGAAAACACATGGCATACTCAAAAGTACCTCATAAGTACATGAACACTCTCTTTACCGCATCCTAGTGCACCCGTCCAAGATTAGCCAAAAATCGATTAAGGACTACCACTGCTTGGGAAATGTTTGGCCTTGTATAGACCATAGCATACATCAAGCTGCCAACAACACTCGCATAAAGAACTTTGGTCATGTCCTCCATCTTAGTAGGAGATTTTGGACAATCCTCCACATAAAGCTTCATCCCCTGAACAACTGAAAAAACCATCTACTTGCAAGTAGTCATGTTGAATCCATCCAACATAGAGTTCGCATACTTACTATGGCTTAGCCAAAGCTTTATGTTAACTCTATCTCTTTTGATCTCAATCCCCAAAATATACCTCATTGCACCTAGATAATTCATCTCAAACTATGCTAACAACTAAGACTTCAAATCTAGAATCATGTTTTTGTCATTCTCAATAAACAACATATCATCCACATACAGGACAATAATGACAATGTGACCATTTTCAGCCTTGTAATAGACACCATGGTTAGATTTGGATCTTAGAAATCCCAAGGACAACACATAGGTATCAAACTTCTAGTACCACATCTTAGGAGATTGTTTCAAACCATACAAAGATTTTCTCAACTTGCACACCAAATTTTCTTTTCCTTTCACAATGAAATGTTGTGGCTATGACATAAATTTCCTCCTCCAAATCACCATAAGGAAAGTTGTCTTCACATCCAATTGCTCGACTTCAAAGTTGTGAGTTATTGCAAGCAATAACAAGAATCAAATGGATGTCAACTTAGCTACAAGAGAGAAAATCTCCCCATAATATATTCCCTCCACCTTGGAATATCCTTTCGCGACCAACCTTGCCTTATGCTTCTCATCATTACCATCAGGACCCAATTTCTTCTTGAACACCCATTTACAACCAACGTGTTCCCATCCTTCAGGTAAAGGCATCAAATACCATGTAACATTCTTTTCAATGTTGCCATATCTTCATTCATGGCTTTCATCCAAGAATTTGCATCATGCATACCCATAGCCTCTCTTACTGTCATAGGATCATCAATGTTAGAAATCAAAGAAAATATACAACTGGAATCCAACATTGAATACCCAAATCTTTTCGATTGTTGCCTTTCTCGTGTAGACCTCCTCAACTGTAGATTTTGAGGTTCTTGCTCTTCTTAAGAGTTGCTAGAGCTCTCCCCATCATGTCATCCAGGAGTAATAGTTCATCTCTCTCAAGAGTGGGTGGAATTTGAACTACCTCCTTCTTTCCTTCCTTCTCTAGTTGTAGATCAATTGTGGAAGGTTTTAGCGCACAAAAGATCACACTTTATTGTAGATCACCTTCTTTGCAACTAGATCCCAAAGCTTGTACCCTTTCACACCAACACCATAGCTGACGAAAATACACTCCACTACCTTGTTCTCCAACTTAGATCTCTTCACATCAGGCACATGAGCATATGCCTCACAACCAAAGACCTTGAGATGTCTCATCGAGGACTTCTTTCCAGACCACACCTCAATGGGTGTCTTTTAAACAAGTGTTGAAGTAGGAGATTTATTGATCAAATAGCATGCAATGGCTACAGCTTCAACTCAAAACTTTTGTTCAAGGCCAACACCACTCAGCATACTTCTATCCCTCTCTATCAATGTTTTGTTAATCCTCTCTGCAACTCCATTTTGATGTGGGTGTATGGAGTTATGTCTCTCAATCCCATGGTCCTTACAAAACCTGCCAAATTCTACAAAACAAAACTCACCACCATTATTCGTCCTCAAACACTTGATTTTTCTACTAGTTTGGTTTTCAACCAAGGATTTGGATTCCTTAAACCGACTAAAAACTTCATATTTGCTTCTGAGGAAATACACAAATGTCTTTCTAGAATAGTCATCTATGACTAAGACAAAATACACAGGTCTAGAAAATGAAGGAACATTAACTCAACCAAAAACATCAAAATCCATGTAATCCAAAACCCCAGAAGATTTGTGAGAACTAGAATAAAAAGTAACATGGTGTTGTTTCCCATATACACAATGTTCGCAAAAATCAAACTCGAGATTACAATCATCAAGGCCTTCTACAAGGCTCTTATTTTTCAGGGCTCTAGATCCTTCTCACCAATATGGCCAAGCCTTTGGTGCCACAACATTGTTTTCTCGACTGGGAGCTTTTTCTCCAAAGCATTGGCACCCTTAGGTACCTATAAAACATGACCATCAGATGTAGACACCACAGTCTTCTTCTCTACTCGATCAGATGGTGAGGATGAAGAATCGAAAGCTCGTTTCTTGGACTTCATGAAAATTCTATTGCACTAAATCGTGCATGCATCCAACTTATACAAGGTGTCAATCCAAACACCCTTAACAAGCACCATAGAACATTTAGTCATCTTGCATCCACCACTCGAGAAAATAACCTGCACTCCCACAGCACTCAACTTACTCACTGAGAGTAGGTTTCATGCCAAACTAGGGATATGCAGTACACCATCAATCCCCTTCACTCTACCATCAAGGAATTGAATCCTGACTCTTCCACAGCCAACAATCTCCAAGTGAGATTCATCGCCTAGATACACCTTCCCACCATCATGCTCCTCATACTTTGAGAACCAGCCTCTATGAGAGGTTATGTGGAAAGTGGCATCCGAGTCAATCAACCACACATCTTCTAATGTGTGCATTGTCAAAGCTGCTACAAATGCATCTACATCTTCTTAAGAGGATTTAGAATCAAATTCAAAATCAAAGGATTTGTAGTTTTTTTTTTTCTCCTTTTTTACAATATTTTTGAAAATGTCAAGATTTACCATAGTTCCAACATTTAGCCTTGGACTTTTTACCAAGAGACTTAGATCTCCCCTAAGACATGGACTTAAGACTTGTCATTTTCCTTGTCTCTCGCCTACGATCTACTATGAACAAGCAGAGCCTCCTTGGCCATCTCAAAAGATTTCCTTTGCATCTCATTAGACAACAGTGAAGCAACATCTTTCATCTTGAAAGTACTTGTTGTACTTCCAATAGTTATCACCAAGTGGCCCCATGAGTTCGGCAAAGAACATAGCAATAACATGGAACGGTCCTTGTCATCAATCTTCACACCAATAGAATTCAATTGAGCAACAAGCATATTAAATGCATTCAAGTGATCAGTGACTAATCCTCCTTCCTCCATCGGAGAATACAACTTCTTTCTCAAGAATAACTTATTTATCAAATATTTCCCTTGATAAATATCACCAAGCTTCTTCCAAAGACTAGTTGCAATCTTCTCCTCATGGACATTTAGGAGCACAAAATCAATCTAACAAATCTTATTAGGCCCTTGGCTTTCCAATCCATTAGTTCTAATTCTCTTGCAAGATTGATGTTGGTCTTGTACTCAATACTACAACCCATAGATCTCTATCTAAGAACATATCCTCCATTTTGAATTTTCACAACTCAAAATTATTGCCATTGAATTTCTTCATCTCTATTCTTCTAGATGTGTTTGTCATTTTAAAACTGTAACAAGATTGCAAAGCTCTCTCTGCAAGAACTCCCATTGAATCTAGATAAGCACAAAAAACCCTTCAAACCCAACAAGGATAACAAAGTTGGTCAGACTCTAATACTAACTTAAAGGAAATTTGAGTGTGGAAACACTTCCCTAATGCAAATCAATCAAGAGAGGGTTGCAAAACTTTGTTTCAAATCTTTTAAATTTGTAGTTAACATTCAAGATTGCACATTCATTAAGTTATTTCCGATTTAAACACATAAACCACAACACATAGAATTTATGTGGAAAATCTTTTTCAAAAAAAAACCCACAAACCAAAGCATAGGTCAATTGTATTACTGTAATAAACTGTTACAATACATTATTCAAAGTCTACAATCTTACAAGTGTTGATTCACTTTGATACAAAATGTAGATTGAATCCAACAACATAGCAACATACAAATATTACAATAGCATCACACTAACAAATGCATTAAGGCATGAATATATATTCTTCTCATACATGGGCATTGAACATTGTCATGTGTCAATCTCTCAGTCTCTACATGCATGCAAACTAAAACTGTCAACATGCAACAACATGCAAGGTTTGCAGCTCCAAAAATAAACAACCTCACATGTTAGGTGTCCCATAGAGAAAATCAACTCAACTACCAATTTAGAACTCGCCCAAGTCTCCTAATCACTTTGAGTGACAACACAATCTCCATTAGGAAACTTTCATCTTCAAACATCAATCAACAAGTCAAATACATGTCACATGGCATAAGGGTGCTCCTCCTTGAGGTTTTCACAATTTGCAATGCTCAAATAAGCACCTAGGTGACGAGTGTTAGTTTTTCTTGCTTTCGTTTTTTTGAAAAGATAAATACTCACACAAGTGGACCCCATCAAGTCTTGCTTCCAAAATAAACTACCACATGTCATCATGGCGTCCATTTTAGAGGTCTAAATAATTGTTTTTCCCAATGGAGCGCCCATGTGACATGTCACAGAGTTATCATTTTGCACCTTACATGTAAGATGTCAACTATTCGTTGTGTCCCACAAAGTGTCTTAGCAATTTGGAAACAACTATTATTACATTTAATAAATAATATCAACTTAGGAGTAAATAATTAAATAATTAATCATGGGACTCACTAAAGTTGAAACACCTTAATCCCAACACATATTTGGGTCCTCTCTCCTTGCCTTCAACTTCTTTGTCATATGTCTCCTACCTCTTTCTATGGCAAGATGGTGTGTGCTTCCTTTGTAACATTTTTGTGTGTTAAAAGAGCATTCATCTAGTTATTTGTACCCTAACCCCACTTAATCTTGGAGCCTCTAGTTGATTTGTACACATATCAAACCCATATTTAACACTCACATCATTTCCTCAATAATTGTCACTAGTTACCATGCACTTTAATGAGATGGTATAAAAACCATAAAAAACCATGTCTCATCAAATAACTTTAGCTTTTCGAACAATCACTACTCTATGCTTCTTCTAAAACAATCATAAACATCAACATCAAGCTCTTTGTTCCTTCATCTCTTTTTTTTGGTGCACATTTTTCCTTCAAGAGAAGATCTTAGTCACTCTTCCTCCTCCACTTTCTTCCTTCCCTAAGTTAATTTCAATGGGTAATGTTATAGTAAAGCTAGTTGGAATCTTAAATTGGATGCCATTTCACCCTAGGTAAGACTCCCCTAAATTTGAATATGTCCTTAAACAAGGGGCAAGTATGTACATGTATGTACAAATGCAACACAAGATCAAAATTGAGAAGTGTGTACAAGCATGGTCTAATTTAATAAATTATTGTTCATTTAGAAAATCATATGTTCACCCTATCAAAAGATACCCATGATCAAATTACTACATGCAAAGGGTCATTTTTTTTTTTGGTGTAGTCTTAGAGAATAGTGCATGGATTGTTCATCACAATTTTTGTCACGCTTCTTAGATTGCTATTGCAAAATAATGTTTTGTTCAACGTTATAGATTCCTAATAATGTTACTTTGTCGATTTCCATGTGAATCTAAACTTGTTTTGAAAGTCTAGGAGGTAATCATTTAATTCATCAAAGAGTAAAGATGCTCTTGAACACACATCCATATAGTTTGATAAGTTAATGAGAACTTCCTTTCCTCCCATTTATGCCATCTCCACACTATTATTTATTTTTCTTAATCCTTTACCCTTCTAAAATGTCTTATAGTATTACTATCATACCTATATTTAGAAAAATGTATGTAGAAGACACCAAGAGGTCATTTTTGTAGTGTATATTTAAAATATCATATTTTATTATTATTATTGTTATTATATCATTATATTATATTGTGTCATATTATTATTATTTAAAATACAATATTTTATATATGCATGTAAGCATAAAACAAAAAACATAGGCATACTTATCTTATTATATTACGTCATATTTATTATTTGTATAATATTTTATATATGCAGATAGACATAAAGCAAAAACAACCTACTTACTTATCCTCACTTCTTTATTTTATGTACACGAATATCTCTTGACATCATCATTCCAAGGTGTTTAATATTGTTTTTAGATAGGCTTTAAACTAAAGTAACTTGAAATAATATGTATGTTGTGAGTCTTGTTTGTCATGGGTATAATTTAAATTAACCTCTACATTGTTCATATCCTTAATATCATTTATATAAAATTCGCATGAAAAATATTTTGCACAACTACTTCATGGAGTTACACAAAGTCTTTAAACTAAAACAATTTGAAATCATGTCTAAAATGAGTCTTCTCCGCCATGGGTATAATTTAAATTAACCTCTACATTGTTCATGTCCTTAATATTATTTATATAATATTCACATGAAAAATCTTTTTGCACAACTACTTCATTGGCCTTCTTGAAGTAAGCATCATCCTCAAATTACCAAATTGATAGCTTACTATTAGGAGCATACAAGTAAAGAGATAGGGTTGAATACATGGAGAAAGTTATGGTTAGAAAATTCTTCCATTGTTTAGATTATATTACTTTCCAGATTTTATCTATTTTCAATATTATTGTACTTGTATATGTGATGGAGAAAGATGCCATATTTTTCGAATTATCTCATTTTAGGATGGTTATTTTGCACATCATAAATTAACTACATTTTAATTGATTAGCGTAAGTAATTGGGGCTTCTTTTCTTTTCTTTTTTTTCCGCCTGACACAAATTGCATGAAGCTCTGATACAAACTTGCAGCAAAAACTTGGTGAAGACTGAACACTACCAAATTTTAGTGAAAAGTAGAAGTATGATGCTGCCTACGTCAACACTAAATCAGGTATTGTGTTAGATGTTGTATATATGATTGTGTCATATGTTGTATCAAAAGCTGTGTTAGAAATGCAATTTTTTTCAAATCAGCTCCATAGAAGTCGATTGCTTTCTACTTTACAGGAATACACACACATGACACTCTCTGAGAGTCATTGTCTTATTTTTTAGCATTAAACAAGATCAAAAAGACACAATACAATATCAGAACACTCACATACCCTCTCATTCCAACGCTGCCAAGCATCAAAAATCCAAAATATCATACTATTTCTTTGATCATCAACATACTAAGACTTTAATTGTTTAAATAACACACTTTTTGAGCAAGAAACAGAATTAAAATCTAAATGACACTCACAACAACAGGAAGCAGAAGTATTTTCCCCTTCTGGTTCTTCTCCACTCGCATTCAGCTCTGCCAACCATAAGACATCCAAAATGGAAAACATTAGTCCCTTAGATCATCAACATACTAAAACTTTGATGGTCTAAATACCATAATATTGAGCAAGAAATGGCATTGAAATCTCAATGATCACTTACAATCAACTGGAAGCATTTTCCACTTCTGGTTCTTCTGTTTCTTCCACCCAAACAGAATCAACTCGTTTCCATCTTCAACATTTCCATACTTTCCATCAGCAAGCTTTGCGTCTAGATTCAAATGGATGTTACCAACAGGACGGATACACTGATATCCATGTCCAACATCTGCGCTTTGTGTCCAAAGAATAGATTCATCCAAATCATTTGCATTGTAATACGATAGCTCAACCTACACCCAAGAAGATAAATTCTCAGAATTGAGATGTAACCAGATTTAAGAAAACGGTAACTCTTCCTAGTTAACACTTTTGGGGCATAAGGATCTTTGTGCTTTCTATGCTTATAACTCCACATTTTGTACTTGTAGGTCCTTAACCAAAAGACAAATTGAAGACAAGTCTGACACCGTGAGGCACATTCCCTCACATTAAGGTATTATTCTATTGGCTTCTAGTAAATAGCTTTCCTATCTAACTCAGATAAGAAGTATTCTTCTAAGAGGGAACTTATTGTGATTATAAAGTAGATATACTGCATTATAAATCCTTAGTATTTGATGGCTTAAAAGTGGCAAAAGACAACGATAGAAGTTTAGGTTCTGAACTTACTTTGTCCCATTCTTGGTTACCATGTTTTAAAGCCTTCAAATTTGCCTTGCTAACCAATGCAAAGGCTGAGAAACCTGCTTCATCCTTTATTTTATTCCCCCATTCATCGACCTTGATCCAGTGCTGTAAGTCCAGGACTGTAAAGTGAGCTTACATGCAAAAACACAGCTCAAATGCTGAACACTAGTTCAAAAAATGAAGGTGCAAGTACCTTTATGCTAATAGTTTACAATTGCTAAAAACATTGGGTACCTGGGAAATGTCATCTACATCACCCAGTGTAAGAACAACTTCACCATTACGAACAGTCAAGAAATAATCAGGACTTTGTTCACAGTAAATCCTCACAACTTGGCCTTGGGGGATATGCTCTGGGAAATCAACATCATGATGTGTGTGTAAAACATAAGCTGGATCTTCTTGATAATCTGTAGCTTCTGGGAAATCATTCTGATGATGTGTGGTTATAACATGTGCTGGACCCTCTTCATAGCCAGCACCTCCATAGTTTGCAACACCAGTTCCATATTTTTCTTCTTCATATGGTGCACCTCCATACTTATCTTCCCCATATGGTGCACTTCCATACTTATCTTCTCCATATGTTGAATCGCCATAATTTGAGACACCAGTTCCATACTTTTCTTCTTCATATGGTGCACCGCCATAGTTTGTAGGATGCTTTTCTCCATACGGTGCACCACCATAGTTTGCGGCATACTTTTCTTCACCATTTCTTGCACCTGCTACTTGATATTCATCTTGAGTAGCTGGATTAACTACAAAATCACAAGCAAAACATAAATTTTAGATGAAAATTAAAGCCAATTAACATATTATTACATGGATGTATTTATAAAAACTACAATATACTGAACCTGATGCACACTAAGTTGAAATGAGGGAAGAATCTAGTAATCCTAGTATAGTCAATCTATATTTCAAAATATTAAATGAAGTTAAGAGGAACATGAAAACAAGGGAGGGGAGTATTTCCAGGGCATCTGAAGAGACCTCTTAGATTTCAGGGGATGTTATCATATTATAATTTATATATACCAAGTTTCTGCAGTAGATAGTAGAACCACGAAAATGTGACTAAAATTTTGGTGTAGTACAAGATGAAAAAAAGGAAATCAGTGTTTCCCTTGCTTTAAGGTGGGACAGGTATCCAGACACATCCAGACATCCTTTATCTGGGAGCGAACTGTGTCTTTTGATTGGGGACATTGAGACACTTCCCCATGTTCCCTAGATACAGGAAATGCAGGGGATACATCCCAGACTCAAGAAAGCTGCTCTAGCAAAACAATAATCAGCCAAACTCAAAGATAAGATTTTAGTAGAAACAGAAATATTAAAAACAAAATCAATGATAAGTTGCATCTGCAGCTATTGTAGGTATAATGCTAGCCATAAAAAAACAATCATCCAATTTCAAAGAATTTTGGCCAACAAATCCAATTGCCTTTAAAGATTTACTTACAGATAGGCACAATCTTCCACTTTTGGTTTTCATGTTTTTTCCACTTAAAAAGAATAAGATCTGTTCCTTCTTGTATGCCTCCACTTTCCCGATCACCGTGATTTGCATCCAAATTAAGGTTCGTGTTATCCACTGGACGGATACACTTGTAACCATTGCCAACATCATCACTCTGAGTCCAAAGAAAAGCTTCGTTTACTTCTTCCTTTGAATATGGAGATGTGTGAACCTAGTTCAAAAATGTGGAAAACAATTTAGCATGCCAAAACAGAAATTAGATGCAACTAGTCATCTAACAAGTAACCAGGGAAATCAAGATTCCAAATTGCATCAATTAGAAATTAAAAAAAGCCTCTGTTCTTTGAAAAACGATAACAATGAACCAGGGAAGTCAAGTCTCAAATTGTATCAGTTAGCAATAAAAAATGCCATTACACTTTAGTCTTTGTTCTTTTAAAACCTCAAAACTGAAGTACAAAAGATTTGAGGACTAACCAGTATTTCTTTAAAGCCAGAAGCATTCAAAGATGGTAATTTATGTGGCACTGCAGATCTAAAGGTTAAATTACTCATTTAAGTGTGTGTAGTATATTAGTAAACATAATTCTTTAAAGTCATTCACAAGTAATAATGTGTACCTTTTCATTCTCTTCAATGCCATGCCTCAGAGCCTGACGAGTAGCCTTGTTTACAAGGGCAAATGCTGGAAAACCAGCTTCATCCCTCACCTTTGTACCCCATGTTACATCCATGATCCATTGCTACAAAGATCAACAAAAGTTTTTGAAGTTAATGGAACCAAATGCTTGCTTCATTAAATTCCTCAATCAGTTTGTCATAAGATTTGTATAAGTACTTGCACAGAATAACAAAAATAGACTACCTGGAAAGCTCACAATGACAAGATACATTACCTGATGAGGATTGGATTCATCACGAGGTGCAAGCACCACATCATCATATTCTCTTGCAGTTAAGTAGTATTCTGGGTTAGCTTCACAATAGATCTTGACAGTTTCCCCTGGAACATCAACTTCCTCATGTCTGCCAAACATTCTGTTAAACCTGGAAATAAAAACAGCAAGATAATCAATTAATAATTTAATTGTATAAAGAATGAAAAACTAACAGTGTATGACAGGAGAGGGGAAAATTAAAGAATTCAAATTCAAAATGGTCGATTAGAATGTTATTAGCATACTGGCATTTAAGAAAGCTTTTTTATTTATCGAAAGGGCATTCAAGAAAGCTTAAATTTGAAATCTCTCAAAAAATAATTATTAAGCATATCAAGGTACCTCATGAAAAGACGATCTTCCCCAGGGACTACATCCTCATGTGGAAGAGGATCCTATTGTAACTTTGAAAATAATATCAGTATCCTTATTGAAAGGGCCAAGAACGCATCTTTTTGTCACTATATAGTGTATATGCCCAATTTGTCTTACCAAGAACTACAAAATACAATCTACCAGATACAACATTTGACCCTATTGATAACTTAAGAAATGTGTGATCCATCAATTGTCAACTGGCAAACAGTGGATAGTAAAATCAGATTTATTAATTTTCAAATTGGACTATTTAACCAAGTGCACAAACAAGCAGGATTCTGACAGTTCCTTCTAAAAGAAAGCACCGCCTAAGTTCTCTACACTAGTGACCAGCCCTTACAGACAAAAAACTTGACAATGTCCCTATGTAAATTGAATCAAAATATGACATCAGTGTAGTTATACTGAAGTATGTATGAATGCTATACCCATTGAAACATCTAAACAAAATTAAGAGAATAAAATTACAAACTAATTTAAATTGCACAAACATAAAAATTTAAAACTCTTGACAAAAAATAAGTGGACTCTACAAGTGTACATATAAGCAACAAAATCTTCTAGGACAAAAATAATGCCTAATAAGGTTAAAATAGAAAAGGACAAAGAAAATATATATTAGTTTTATATTTTATAAATGTGAAACCTAAACTCAGAGATGTCATGATGTTACTGAATTGAAGGTTCACTTGCCATAGCTATAGCTGAAGATAGCCATAATTTCAATGTTGTTCTGAGCCAGGAATGAAGTTATTTTCGAACAAAGATGGTGGCCCTGAGACAGATTTGAATATCTGAGAGCAGAAGGTAGAATTTCAATTAACAAAGTTTGAAAAAGTCCCATTCCAATACTAACTGTCATGCCCCCACCCATGTAAGACAAAGAAGATTGCAACTTTATAAGAGATTGCAGGCAGTCATTAAGAAGACCAAAATTGCCGCTAACAAAAAGGTTGATTAATATTAAACAAAAGCATTGACATGGGTGGCGGCTCTACAAAGGCATAATTAACAATAAAAAGAAAAGGTCTTAAGGCAGCGCTGGGTTTGAAAAGATTTGTCCTTTACCAAGGAAAGGATGTTAGTGGAAAGAGGTGACTCTTCCCCACAAGTGAAGATATTAAAGGGAAGAGCAAATCATTTGTGAGAGGCATCTGTTAAACACACCGAAATGTTGAAAGGGGAGGGGGGGAGAGGTGAATCAGAATATACTTCAACTTAAACAATTCCATTTGCAAATTAAACATCAAATCACATTAACTGAAAGAAGAGCAGAAACGAAATCATGCACCACACAAGGACACCAAGATTTTTTATGTGAAAACCCAATGAAGGAAAAACCACGGTGAGAGCTAACTCACAATATATGAAGCTCATTGCTTACAAAAGATTACAATGTTGTTTAAGGCTTGCTACCTATGGATTTGTAGGCTAACGCGCACAACCTTAGAGCAAGATACAAGGACCTGCTGAAGAGGCTCACTATCTGATAGCAGGATACATGAAAATTACAATGAAAACATGAACATGAATTGCTATGGAAGTAGCATCTAACATATGTTGATGTTGCAGTCCCTTTTTTGCACAATTACTTCATCATACTGACTTCACACACTTCATACGTAACGCTCTACTCAATCTCACAATCAATCAATTCACGACTGATTTTGTTCTTCTATAAATACCCTCCGCAACAACTCAAAACACCAATTAGGTCGGCTCCAAGATGACCTATAAAATGAAATGAGTGACACTGCATAGGTCGGCTTCACACATATGCGTTATGAAGAGAAAATGAGTTGCAAATCGACACATGGCATAACAGGCCCCAAATACATCACAACACATCCTCCAAAGAAAAATTAATTAATCAAGATCAACTGCAGATGAAGGGAACAAGACTGTTGGCCCAAACAACATCAACATTACCAAAACCGGCAACTGTACATCTTTACACCATTAGGGAGAAGCCAAAATCATTATGCGGACCAAGATGTGAACAATGTAGTGTATGCACAATATCTCTTCAACCTTCTTCTAAAGCATCTAATCATTATGAGCTGGCGCAAGAAGAGAAACATATTGAACTAATGAAAACAGAGCATCCCAGACAGACTGTAACACTTCAAAAATTTGGATATTGCATTGTTGTACACCAAAACATCTGAGACTTGCAAGGATGAACCCATACACTTTTTTGAGCATATTCCCAAATCCGCACAACCACATCTAACACACCAAAGGAATGCAGAGAATTCCAATAAGCCTTCATCAACACTTTACTCTGCCAGAGCTCAAACTGGAACTCTATCAATCATAACTTTCACTACAAGAGGTGTAATGACCCGAATTCTTGAATATAACACCTTCACATTTCAACCATCTTATCTTCTAAACCGCAAGACAAAATTTTGCTCTACGGAAGGATGCGGACCAAAGCACCATGACACTATCTTAGAGTATACTCTATGATTCCCTTAGCAAAACTTCTACAACTTATCTCTAAGTGTGGTCCACCAAACTGGTAAGATATCAATGTAGGCATGCTGGAAACATACTAGAACAAGTGCACCCACCTCCGCGTCATACTTAGACATCAGACTGATCACCATTCTTCCTCATACTGCATTGTTGACATGCACTAGCTAATATCACTATCTCCGGAGCATATGCAATCTTCAGCACATACATTTGACATCAATGACAACTAATCTTGAGTTGACATCAATGACAACACATATTGCCAACCACATGAATTTGGATCAAGAAAGTAGATTGGACAAAAAGAAATAAGAATCGGAAATATTAGGAAACCTA
>CM021107.1:533573325-533708918 GCA_007115665.2 Sequoiadendron giganteum | reverse complement strand
TAAAGTTGTAAACTACACCAGAAATGTTGTCTGATACAACAAACCCAAGCACACCCTCATATATGTTCCCCGCACTTCCCTAAATTTACCCTAAATTAGAAGAAGTCCATAAGGTCAGATCAACCAGGGAATAAGGAGTGCTAATTGAGTTGAAGTGGGTTCAATCCCTGGCTGACTCACCCTACATGTCCCACTAAGGGAAGGCAGGCTGGCCTGGGACATTCCCTGGGATGAAACTGTCGCCTATAAAGTCTCCATTTACCCAATAATAATAAATCGCAACAAAAGACTAACCCAAAAAACATCTGTTAATGGGGGTCTCCACATTCACCTGCACACCCTTTAAAAGGGATCAAATCAGTTGGATTCCCCCACCTACTGGTATGTTCAAGATTAACTTTGATGGTGACTTTAGGGCCAATCCAGAGCCCTCAGGGGCTGGGTGTGTGATTAGGGATTCAAAAGAAGAATTGATAAGTGCCGCATCCAAAAAGCTCGCACCTAGGACCAATAATGAAGCTGACGCTGAAGCTCTCCTCCTTGGTCTCCTTCTAGTTCAATCATGCAAAATTGATTCAGTGATCACTGAAGAGATTCTATGGCCATCATCCTATGCATAAAAAACAAGATGTTATCAAACTAGAAAATCAACAGTATACTAATTGAGGCCTGAAATATTCTTAATACTGTAAACTTCAAAGCATTTCTCTACCGAGCACTGTTATCAAGAGGTCAATAGAGTGCCAGACTATATATCAAATCAGGGCCTAGATTGTGGGGATGATACAATCACCAGAAGCAGAGTGAAATGTAGGCAAGAACTTGCCAACATGTAGGATGTTATTCCCACACAAACTAATAACTAACACTCCATACTTGATAGTAATGAATCAGAATGGGATGTAGTCATTTCACATGCATTGCCATGTGGAGAGCGGCTACAACCAACAAAACTTGGTGGTCATTTCCTACAGGTCCTTATTCCATCAATCTTCCTAATTGCCAACTTATGCAGTTCAGAATTGAACAACAAATGGAGCCCTATATCATTTTGACAGGATGAGTTGAGATAAATGGCGTTTCTGGGCAGAATCAGACATAAGGATGAGAAACACCTTCTTTCAGGGTAGCGACATTGGAGACACCGTCAAGGAGGTTCTAGGCTGGGGCTTCATGGAGGCAGTAATCCAACATTAAGTAAACTCTCACATATCCTCTACTTTTTGTGTCAAATATCTTTAGCATAACTGGATATAAGGAGCTGACCACAGTGCTGGGGAGATCTTATATATGGGAAAAGGATTGGGGCAACTACGCCCCGACAACTAATGTTATGGAGCGATACACACTGTTCAAACTCTCTCAACTAAAGTGGCTAAGGCTGAGAAAGCCATAAAATTTCTGGAGAGGCATACTGGCTAGGTCAACTGCTCCAATGGCACAACAGTTCGCAGGTCATCAAGATGTAGGAGGATGAGTAGCAATCTTCTTGAAGTCCGTTTTTGTAAACAAATACAATGTTGAAGGCAATTAGGACTTGATATTTGTTTTCACCAAAACATGGTAATAGTGTTAGGTGCTCTTGACCGGTTCTCATGGTCTTTTTTGTTCATGCACGAAGCTAAACTTTTTGTAAGTACCAAATCCCCCCAAACACGGGCAGATTCTTGATGTTCACTTTTTTGCTACTGTATATATAAAAATGGGAGTGTCAAAACAAAAAAAAAGTAGTAAACAGAATTAGAAGAAAATTTATAGATCTATGCCTAAGTGTAATATAGCAGATACAATCAAAACCAGGTAGAATATAAGCCAATATAACAAAAAAAATTGTTTTAAATGGCTGGTTTTAGTTTTACCATAAGCGAGTTTAAATATAGCAGAGTCAACCAGAATTGAATGCAATCTTGTATATTTTAATTTAACCCAATATCAATATAAATCTAGCTGATTTAACCAGAATTGAGTATGACTTTAGCAGATTTAACCAGAACAAAGTAGAATTCTGAAATATGTAACCAAAAAAAAGGCTTACTATAACCTGTTTAACCACAACAAAAAGCATCACACTGAAATTAAATACAAGACAGTAGATCTGGCTTAAGAAAGGCAACAAACTGAATCCACCGAAAATCTAGCAGACCTTTGTCCAGCTATAATATAGTAGATATAAAGTTAATCATGTGTAATATGGCAGGATCCAACATAAATTAATCGTCATATAGCAGAATAGGTTAGAATTAATATGGCAGATTTAGAAAGAAAAAACATAAAACTGGAACCCTACAAGTTACTTTATCTTTCAACTCAATTCTAAGCCGATCAACTCAACACGCTAAAAGAAACATAATAAAAACGGTCAAAAAAATAAAAACCTGACTTAAAAAGGACAGTAGACCAAAATGCGAGAAAACATCATCAGATCTTTAACAAATAAGGCAGATTCACCTATAAGCAAGAGTAGTATGGCATATTTTGCCGAACTTTACTAGAACATAGCAGATTTTATCAGGTTCAAATCTAATGAAGCAGATTTTACAGAATTTGAACTTAATATGCAGGGTTAACGAGAATTTATTACACCGTTAGCAGATTTACTGAAAGTAATTATAATGTAGAGCAGATTTAACAAAAAGAAAGAAACTTTATAAACTACCTTATCTTTTGACTTCCCAACAAAAATACAGCATAAAAACAGATAAAAACAAAATTTTGGTGCCAAAAAAGGGCAGTAAGCTACAATTGGTGAATAATTCAACAGATTTTGACGTATTTATAGTCAAAAGCAAGTTCTGAAGATTTCTGATACTCATTCCGAATACGGGAAAGGCGAAGCAGTATATATTTTCAGGCATGGCGAATAATGCATGCCAACTACTTGTTAAACCGTTGCGGCAAATGAGAAAATCCAGAATGTTGCTTGCTACATCATTTAACAAGCATAAATGTACATACCTTAATAAAAGCTTAGGCTTGATTGCAACTTATTGATGCAGTTGAATGAATGAGAACAGTGAAGAGTGTTTATGGGTTATACTTTTAGGCGGTTTTTATAGTGAAATTGGATTGAAAAGACAAAAGTTGCTGTTGATGGAGTCATATGCTCAATGTGTGCCAGGAATCCGCGTAGAAGTAGCGTAAAACTTAACCTTATCAGATTTTAAAAAGATATCTATCATTAATGTAAAATATTTTTAAAAGTAAGATATATAAGATATTTAGAAAGTGCCAAAAAGTCGCTATATGTTATTACATTCAGTGATCCATTATGAGAAGAGGAAAATATACATAGGTTAATCTAAACGTTGTCATCATAACTGTAGTAGACTGTGGAAAACTCATACCAAATATAAATATTATAGTCAAATTTTTAATTATACAGAAATGATAAAATATATGCAATTATTTTTATGGTAAAATAGTAGAAAAATAATTAGAATTAAAAATCATATATTGTGGGTTGCAGCCCTAGCTGGGTTGACTAAGCATTTCCTGTTGCAAGAGGTTGGTCACAAGGTCTAGTCCCCCCACCCCCGTGGTACCGGAGGGCATGTCATGCCAACATTGTCAGTCACGTTAGAAAGTTTACCGAATGCACTGCAATTTAGAGAGGATCATGCTACCCAATTCTTGCAATCTAAAAAAAAAAATCATATATTATGGCTGAAATTTTGTCTCTTCTAATATATGTTTGAACTAAATTATATGACTCTCAAGTTTTAACTTTGGCATGAGTGTTGATCTCAACATAAATATCTTTTAGAGAGTGTTGGAAAATCATACCAATCAAATGTCTCAAATAACTCTTATACATGACATTGTACTTGGGAATGAATCTACTACACCTTTACGCTATTCAATAATATGAGATTCTTTAGTGAGTGTCAATTTAGTCAATGTTTAGGAAAGAAATTTAGACTTCATTAATTACCACTTTTTGGTAGGGAGTAAAATTACTATTGACTCTTCGATTGTTGAAGAGTGTGATGGTTAAGTAGAGTGTAGAGAGATGAAACACCTTCTACACAAAACCTCTCTACATAATCTATTATGAACTTGTATTGTGATTCACACAATAAATTGAAATGGCTAAATAAAAAATATCTCTAAGACTAGTAACTTAATCATGAGGTCATAAATTGACAACAAAAATTAAAATAATCTCATTCAATATTTTTAAGGAATATTAAAATTGAGAATAAAATTAGTACAACATTAAAGAATATGAAAGCTAAGAATGGATTAATACAATATCAATCAAATTATTGGTGAATATTTCCACAATCAAGCAATTGTTAGGTTGGGCACAAATATAGAAAATTTAAATAATAGTGACTTGCTCTTTCGGTGTTGAGGAACAAAGGAGGGTTAGGTTAGCTCATCCAAGTTGTATGATCTTCTATTTATTTGAGTGCAATAATCAATTCCATTAGGGATATTTGTTTAAGTGTGATGATTAAGTCTATCATGAAAACTTAATCAAAGAAAAACTCAATACACATATTGAAAACATCTTTATCAAGCATTGTCCACATGCCACTACACTTGCATTCACCTACACAAAATCCTTTCACCAAAAGGTTAAAAAAATATTTTTGCAAAGACAATAAAGAAAGAAAGAAAAAACTAAGGAGGCATTCCTCATTGGTAAAATTGAAGACTTCATCATAGTGAAGAGGGGTTTTTGACCATCCAACTTATCTCCAAGATAGCCTTCCCATCTTTAGTGTAGACTAGGAAGCTACAAACGAAGGTATGCAACCAATACCTTCCATACAATCAATTAAATAATAGAAATATATAAATCAAAATGAGTATAGCTTGTAACATGATGTGAGAAGCAAATTTTTCTAGGCATTCATGAGAATAAGGTAGTTGGAACTATTGGTGAATGCCAAGATCAAGAGCATAAAATAAACTTCCACAAGTGAACAAAATAAACACAATAGTGTGTCTATTAATATACAAAATAAAGAGTGCATAATACAATGAGAAAGCCATACATATATATGAAAGCTAGATGAGATAGGAAGGTAGGACTGAACAACTAACTAACCCTCCAAAGATGGGACACTTTTGAGCTCACTTGACAATTGTGTGAGAAAGTGTCAATAAGTGTTTTAAGTGATGAGGACACATGTCTCAATGATATGAAGTGAGACAAAATCAAAAGAAACCTAAGTAAACTTAAGCTATGAGTGTGAAAACGTCAATCCTAGAAAGATGATTGGCTAACTAGGTAAATAATGACTCTATTTACACTACAAGAACAAGGGTATATGTGTCCACTTTGAAGAGGGGATCTCTATTGAAATCAAAGATGGTAAAGCCCTTACCAATTTTTATAGAATTTGATAAAGAGAAATATATATTTTCATAATCGAATTAAATCAAAGACCCCTATTGCTATAAAATCAAACATAAAAGACAATTTATCTTATAAAAACTCATAAAACTTCATTAATGGCTTCTACCACTTTTTCTCAATAAAATAATGTTAGAAAAATGTGTGTTGTTCACCTTGCATAATATTATAATATAAAATTAATATTATTTGTGGTGCACCTAGGGGATTATGCATGCATTGCATGGGTTAGACATTCTTGGGGCCACTTTATGTGTTCTATGTGGCATTGGGATAAATATTTAATTTGGGTTTGCACATTTGAAAAATATTTAATATTGAGAGAATTTAGTACCAAAACTTAAATGAGAGAGAAAATGGTTTTGTAAGCTCGTGGTATTAGTCACATGGTTTATGTAATACCACTTGTTGGTTTTATGCACTCTTATTTCTATAAGAGTAAGCATATGAGTGATTGATAAGATTGACTATTATGAGGGCTTATTGGCTAATGATAGCTTAACCATCTCTTGTAGGTTGCACATGAGAAGAGAGGAAGCATGGATTAGGGTATATGATTATCTCATTTTCTTGTTCACATTGAATGTTTGTAAAGAGATTGAGGTTCAAAGGTCTTCATAGAGACTCTATAGATGTATTGTGATCTTTCTTGATAAGATAATATATGGAGTTGGATGCTTTTGGAGACTAAGTTTTTCCCTCTTGATGGTTTCCCAAGGTATATCTTGTGTCATCTTGATGGTATATTTTTCTATTCTTTTACATGTGGATTTTGAATACTTGTTTGGATGACTTTCTCTTTTAAGGTTATTTGGAAATATTCCTATATGATTGTGAATTTTTTTTTGTTGGTGTAATTAAATATTTTGTACCTTGTCCTAGGTCATAATTACACCTTAGTTAAGTTTACTTAGGGACCACATAGGAGTTGTTGGAGAATTTCCACCTTTAGTGGACTTATCTTCTTATTACTTTATCACCTCCGCTTTTCATGGACATATCATGTGATTAAGTTTCCACCTTTGGTGGGAGATCCACTATTTGTAGTGGTTATCACATTATCACTTTTCATTTTAGGTGGAATGATAGCTTTTCATTGTTGTCTCATGTCTTAATCTTATGCACTCCTATGTTCTCACCTTGGCTATATAACCAAGGGTCTCTACTACATTTACATACACATTGAATCATTTTCATATCATTGACATTGAATACAGATTACTCTTGTCACATTATTTTTTCTCTTCTTTGTGCTTTCTATTTGGTCCATGGATTTTGGCATCCATAGCCAATTCTAACATGGTATTAGATCATGTTTGATTCTAACATGGTATCAGAGTAGGTTGGGTGTCATTGGAGTCTTTTCTCTGAAGAGAGGTACCAGATTTGAGGAGTTTCCATTTTTTGTTTTTTTACTACAGATTCATATTGGAGTTTGCTGGTGCAAATTTGAGCTCACCATAGCATCCAAAAGGTTTGAGAAAGTCAGATTTGGCTTTTGGTTCACTCAATTTGATCACCATTTGCATTTTTGACAAACAAGGGTTTGTTGAAAATCATTTTTTATTGGAGCTGACATCATTTTTTATTCAAAAATCCAGTTTTTGCTCATTTGCAAGAAAAATGAATTCTGGGTTGTGTAGCCAGCATCAAAATCTAAACTGGGTATCTTTTAGAATTTGAATATCTTAAACAGATCTAGAGAAAATTGCAGTCCAAAAAACATCGGGCGTCATTTTTCTCTTGGTTAAAGATTAAAAATAAAATAAAAAAATCATCTTCTGCTTGTTGGATCAAAAGACGATTTCTGGGTTTTGTTTCTAGCATCAAAATATTTCTGGGTTTTTATTTCTGTCTACAAACAATGAGTAAATTTTCCAAAAATCAAATTAGAAAAAAAAAAAATGTTTTTGCTAGAAAGCTCATTTCTTGCAAGCTAAATTCAGTTTTTTGAAAAATTCATTAACTTTTGGCCACAGAGTCCGTTTTTGGCAAACAAGATATTGACAGAAAGCTAGTTTTGAGCACTTCATAGTGGTGTAGGCCATTTTTTCAAATTTGATCATTTACATAAATTTGAGGTTATTTTTCATCATGGAAGCAGATGTGAACATTCATTAGTGCATGCACTATTTCCTTTTTTGTATGCATTAGGTTTGCATTTTCTCTTTGTTTTATGCATGTTTTGCATGTTCTCCTTTTACAATCATGGGGTATTGTAATAAATGAACTTACATAAAGTTCCATCTGAGGGGGCTTCTTGCATACTAATCTGATTAGAGTGTAGTTGCATTTTGATCTCATCTTTGTATTGATGACAACTTGCATGAGTTGTATTTGGATTATGTTGTTTCTTTTGGCCACATCTTGCTCATAGCTTGACACATTTTGGTTTTCATCGGTTCACATCTCATATTGAGAGCATATGGTTAATGATCCTCAATCACATCAGATTCATATTGGGTCACATCTCAGTTTGAGAGTCATTCATTTTATGGTTAATGTTCTAAAATCTTCATGATACTTGCTCGTATGGATCAATTTTAGTCACGGTTTGGCATCGGCATCAAGATACACATAGCTTCCAGATTTTTTCATCATATCATTTCCTCTTATGGGGGGCATCATTTCTTCATCTACTGTTGCTTCATGGATTCCAGAGTTGTTCCAGTTTGTGAGTTTTCCAATGTTCCTTAGCATCGGGTCTATTGTTGCTTTATCATGATTCCACCTTGAGTCAATCAGTGACTCGCATATGGTTTCAGTAGCAAACAAAAGTATATTTCCTTGTTTGCTAGATTAAGGATTTCAGTGTTACTCCACAGTGTACTTCCAGTGTTTCTCTTGCAACAGATTATCTCATTGAGGGGGGGCTACCTTGTCTCTCTTCTACTTCTCTCTTGTGGGGAGGTCTTTTTCCTCGCATGGGGTTTTTACCTTCTCATGCATCATTGAGAGCATTTCTATTTTGTATTTCATCTCTCTTTTAGGAAGGAGTTTTGTCCCACTGGGTTTTCTCCTTTTCTCCAGTTGTGAGAGATTGCATTGCATTTGTACATGGGTACCTAATATGGCCTAGTTGTCAGGACCCATCTTTCATTGTTTGCATTTGTGTACATTCTCCCTAAGTTGCACTTAAGAGGGGGTGTTGGTGTAATTAAATATTTTGTACTTTATTCTAGGTCATAATTACACCTTAGTTAAGTTTACTTAGGGACCACATAGGAGTTGTTGGAGAATTTCCACTTTTGGTGGACTTATCTTCTTATTACTTTATCACCTCCACCTTTCATGTACATATCATGTGATTAGGTTTCCACCTTTTGTGGGAGATCCACTATTTGTGGTGGTTATCACATTATCACTTTCCACTTTAGGTGGAGTGATAGTTTTTCATTGTTGTTTCATGTCATAAGATTACGACACTTGTCATAATCTTATGTACTCCTATGTTCTCACCTTGGCTATATAACCAAGGGGTCTCTACTACATTTACATACACATTGAATCATTTTCATATCATTGACATTGAATATAGTTTGTTCTTGTCACATTATTTTTTCTCTTCTTTGTGCTTTATATTTGGTCCATAGATCTTGGCATCCATAGCCAATTCTAACATGGTATCAAATCATGTTTGATTCTAACACTTTTCAAATCAAAATATGTTTAATAATCATTTTGAGCGCACACACAATCCTTAATATAGAGAATAATTAGTACAAAAAAATTCATATGTTATTTTCTTGTAATTTCTCTATTGTTTAATGGTTGAATGAATAGGTTATATGATTATGTGATCTCTCTCTCATACTTTTTTATTTAGTAAGAAAAATTATATGTTATCTACTTGTAATTTCACATAGTATAATGATTGAATGATTAAGCTATATGGTTAAGATAATTTAATGAATCTCTTACACTTATAAAGAAATGATAATTATAGGATGTTATTATTATATACTCCTACACATTACTAACATGATAAAATAGAAGGAAATATCATATTACATGTTTATAACTGTAATACATTTTTCAAGACAACATAGACCTATAACATTGTTTATTTAATATTTTTTGATCCAAACACATTTAAGATATATACAAATAGGATCAAACAATCATGAATTCACCCAACATATATGCGAAATAAAATCCTAAATACAAGAATTATAAAAATTAAGTAAAAAGCTAATATTCATTCAAATAATTTTGTCTCATAAATATTATACATTTCTTCTAATTATGGTAATAATGAATAAATTTATAAATTAATATAGCATTCCATAGAGTACAAACATTGATTGGCATCTTCTACTAATTCAAAAGTAACAATTACACTTAATTCGCATATTTACTCAATGGTGACAAAATTGTTGGAAAATTAAGATTTACATTTTGTAATAAACTTATCTTAGTATTCGTAATTAAAATGTTTGCTTAGTTTTGTGTTAGTTACAAGTTAGTTTCCCATATGGTGGTTTAAGAAAGTTGTGTAGGAATTAAATTCTTTGTAAGCATTTGCATAATACATTTTTTAAAACTAAAATCAATAATAAATCATTGACATACTTTACTATATATTTTTAGAGCAATAGAATTTACTTTTTTATAACTTTTTGGCATGGTACTAGAGCTCATGGAGAATCCTTGAGACAAGGAGAAATACTTTTCTACATAAGAGAAGAAGACCACTACTAGTTTGAATGTGAACATTGAGTGAGGTTATTTTTTAAAAATTGAAGATTTGTGCAACCCCCACAAATTGATTGGGCAATTATTTTTAGATCTCAACATGGAGCTTATAGAATAGTGGATCAACTATATACTTATTATTGCAATTGAATAACAATCAACCATGGAGTATGATACATTAGGTATTTTTAACAAAATCCAATAAAATTAGATTGTAAATTTATAAATATGAAAGTCATTCAAATTGTTGCAATTGCAAAATTACTTTGAAAGAGAAGTGAAATATTTTGGCATAAGGAACAAGTTGAAAGTAAGAAATAATTTCATATTTTAACAAACAAAAACATTATTTAGGTGGTAGAATCTTTAATAAGAACTATTTAAAATAAAAATTGGTCAATTATTTGGAAATAGAGGTGTGTGGGGCAGTTGGTAACGAAACTCTTTATTATGACTTTGGATGTTGTATATTATTGTTTCAAATCTCACTATGTCCTCTTTACAATGTCATTTTTTGCAGTATGTTCTACGAATTAAAGATATAACAATCTTTATCTATTATAAGGGTGTGTATTTTGTAATTGGAGATATAATTTTTTTTATTATCATAGATGCATTATCCATTGAGTTCAACATCCCTATTTCTATTTATGAGCACTTTTATGCATGTATCACATTTACTAATGTTGAATCCAAAGTTATTAATGTTATATTTAGTGTAAAATATCTAAAGGTGTGAAAGAGAAGGCTCGATGAATCCCATCATCCTGAGCTAGGTTATTGCTCAAATATGATGCTTTGTATGGGAAACATCATTTTATATTTTTATGTTCTTTTCATGGATGTTGAAAGTAGTAAAAAATTCACATATTTGTAAGCCTTTTTTTTTAAGACAAGAAGGAATCTAGTGTAGATAAAACTCATCATAGATTGTTGCCTAAATAATTTAGAAGTTTGTGGATCTCAAGAACTATACTCTTACAAGGGTCATGAGATAACTCAATGGAACATTGTGGATGTAGCTCAACATGGATTGTCAAATAATTTGGAAAAATATTAATTAGGAGATTGGAGAGGCAGCAATCCAAGAATTCAAGATTCAACTTAGAAGCTACACCTTTATAAGGGTTATAAGGCAACTTGATGGTGTTCTACCTCTAGTTAAAAAAAAATCGAGAGAAACTTATGAAAATTATGCAGTTACAATTGGTCAACATATTTTGTTGTAAACCTTAAGAGGGGGTGTTGGAAAATTAAGGTTTATATTTCTTGATAAAGTCACCTTAGTGTCTTAGTGTTGGTAATTAAAATATATAGTTAGTTTTGTGTCGAAATTAGTTTCTCATAGGTTAGTTTGGTGAAGTTGTATGGAAATGCAATGCTTTGTAAGAATTTGCATTGAATACATTATAAAATATAAAATGAATAATATATAATTTACATAATTTTCTATTATTTTTTAGAGCATTATGATTTAGTTTATACAATATCATGCCTATATTTTTCAACATGTTATTAGAGCTCATGCAGAGTCCAAGTGATGCAAGGTCAAATAGATATCTCCATATGAGTTCAATAAACTCCATGTTTGATAGCCCAACCACTTATTTGTGTACCTAAAAAATCTTTTGCATTATTTGAAATCACATTTAATGGAACACCAAACCTTGTTACCAACCCATCAAGGAAGTCTAGGATAGAAGTATTAGTGGCATCCTTCAAGGTAATTTCCTCTATCCATCTTGTAAAGTAGTCAGTTACTATTAAAAACCACCTATGACCAGTGTTGGATGGTGGATTTATCATTTTAATAAAGTCTAGACCCTGGTTCATTTGGATTGGGTCAAGAGGAAGAGCAGAAATTTTTCGTTTACCTATGAAGTAGGTGCATTCCTTACAACTTCTTACCCATTTTTTAGTGTCTATAAATAGATTTGGTCAATAATAGTCAACCCTCATAATCTTAATAGCAAGCATTCTTAATGAATAATGACCCCCTGAAAGACCATTATGGAATTATTGAAGCACTCTAACGAAAAAAAAATTGGTACATAAATGAGCAATTTTCCATTAATTTATCAAAAAAGTTACATTTTTTGACAACCATGTTCCAGACATAGCACAAAGGGCTTAGCCAAAACCAAAACCAACCACCTCCTAGCCCCTAATCATCCTACAACTGCTCCACAAACCTTCACTACACACCCAACCCACTACATTGAAAGAAAAGATGCAAAAACCCATAGCATTGAGCAGACCATATAAAACAAGACTTTTCATACCATCGCAAACTATATCAACCCAACCACAGTTTCAGATTTTAATGTTCTTTTGTGCCCATCCGCTCCTTTGTTTGCTAATTTTTCAGCCTCTATATTTGCTTCCCTATAAGTATGTCATAGCTCAAAGAATTTGAAGCCTTGTATGGCATTTATTGCATCATCTAAGAGAGGTTGGAGCTTCCAAATTAGCATTCTTCCAATTTTCAAGGCTTGGATCACAATCATTGAGTCCCCTTCTATGACCACCCTCTTTATGCCAATGTACTTGCACAAGTCAATGCCCCCCAAAAGGCCATGGAGTTCAACAACTGTATTAGTGTCTTTCGCTAATGGTATCGATCAGACTACCAATGATTGACCCTAACCATTTCTTATTATGCAACCAGCTCTTGAGATTCTTGGGTTACCTCGCAAAGCCCCACCAAAATTTAGCTTATGCCAACAAGCTTGGGGAGGTTGCTATACCTCCTTTGTTTGTCTCTTTTTGACCCCTTCCATCTTAAAAGCACCAGCTTGTGGTACTTTTAAACCATGCCATCCTTTCTGCATTTGCACATCCCAGTCTGAAAAATAGAGATCTTTGCACCTTCCATTTGACACCCTGTTATTCACTAATTCCACAATCACTGCTTCTAGGCAATTGATGAAATTTGGCAAGCTTTGTTTTGTACCTGAGAAGATTCTTCTATTCCCCTCCTTCCAAATTTCCCATAGCATTGTGGAAGGGCTTACTTTTTATAAGACACCAAACAAAGAGCTTTGTTTGAGTATGGGCCATGACGAAAAGAGTGATAAGATAGCTTTTGGCAGTGCCCCAACCCATCCAAGTTTGGAACATAGCCACCTCTTGTAAGCTTAGGAAAATGGGAAATGAACACACAAATGGTTTGTATCTTCCTCCTCTGCTTTGCATAAAGCACACCTTGAAGGCCCTTTGAATCCCATTTTGTGGAACTTGTCAGTTGTCAGCACCTTGCTATGGATTTTCACCCACATGAATGTGCCTACTTTGGGTAGACATGCTTTGTTCCAACACAGCCCCAGTGGCAAGGGGGGCTTCCTCTCCTTGGCACATAGTGTCGCATATTGCATAACCTTCCTTTGCTCTATAGGCCCCTGTGGACGAGCCATTTCAGACCAATTTGTCTTCACCAATTTTGATTGCTATCATCCTTTTTCCCAGTATATCCAACAAAGCCTTCCTATCCTCTTGAGGAATGGGAACAGTGCTTAAGTCCTTCCACATCCATTCCAATCGCCCCTCAATACACTTCTCTTTGAAGTAGTGACTGACCTTGGTTCCCCGCGTTTGTTGCAACACAACTTTCAATTGTTCCATCATTAAGATACTATCCAATAGTGGATATCCCCCATGAATCCTCCCAAAACATTGCAGATTTACCATCTTTAATGTCCCAAGTAAGATGTTTCAAGATAAGGGGGTGGAAAACCTTCATGAAGTCCCATATCCTTGAGCCTTGGGGTAATTCATTTGTGAGAAAGATGTTATTTGATGCTTCTCCAACAAGGTACTTATGTTGTAGAATCTTTGCCCATTTTTCCTTGTTATTCTCATACATGCTCCAAATTAGCTTTGTTCTCAAAGCATGATTTTGTTTCAATATGTCACGAAGGCCCACCCCACAGTTCCCCTTTGCCTTGTAGACCAGTCCCATGCAATGAATGGATACTTCTTTTGCTCTAAGGATCCTTGCTAGAAGAACCTTCTCATATTCTTGTTGATTGTGTTTGCAGTGTTTTTTGGGAAGAACCAAACATGATAGTAAGTAAATGGGTAAGGCTAATATCACTTCCTTTATCATTACAATCCTCCCAGCCCATGAAAGCCATTTTCCACTCTAGGAGGTCATCCTGTTTCCTATTTTCTCAACCAAAGGGTCCTAGATTTTGGAGTTACTTATACCCATCGCAAGAGGAAGCCCTAAATATGTAATCAAAAAAAAAATTATTCCAAAATTAAGAGCTCTTGACACCCAAATTTCTTGTCGATGTGGAGTATTAATGAAGAAAACTTTTGATTTTACCTCACTAACTTGTTAACCTAGGCACTGCCATATACATTTTGAATTTCTTTGAAATATATCGCTTCTTCAACTCTTGGAGTTTTGAACAACATGGTATCATCAGTTAATTGCTGATGTGAGCAAGTCGACACTCCCCTTGTGACCTGTAATCCCTCAATTCTACCTTGTTCGTACTCCTTGCTTATGGTTCACCCTTATGCTTTTTTCATCAGTATGTAAAGGAAAGGGGAAAGGGGGTCCCCTTGCCTTAGTCCCCTCAAGGATCCAAAAAACTGACAAACTCACAATTGATGAAAACTGAGAAATGAGGGCTTGAGATGCAGCTAAAGATCCAGTCGATCCACTCCCTATCAAATCCAAATGCTCCTAATATGTTGCAAAGAAATCTCCAATCTACCGTATCATAAGCCTTCTGAATATATAATTTTATTAACATCCCTACCTTTCTACTGCTTTGCAAGGAATGTATGGTCTCCTATGAAATTATTGCACCTTTATAAATCGATCGACTAGGTAAGAATCATGTTTGCTCCTTTGCTATCACAATTGGTATTATTCCTTTAAGACGATTTTTTATTGTCTTTGTTAAGATTTTGTACAGTATGTTGCATAGTGCAATCGGACGAAAATCTTCTAGAGAACTTGGCTTCCCTTTCTTTGGAATCAAGGCAAGGAAAGTGTTGTTTACCTCCTTTGACAGAGTACTCGCTGCCCTAGCTTCCTCAAAGGCTTCCATAATATCAACACCCAAGAATCCCCAACAATTCTGGAAGAAGAGCGCCAAAAATCCATCTGGCCCAGGTGCTTTGTCTAGGTGAAGTTGAAAAGCAACCATTTTTACTTCTTTTGTGAAAGGACACCTCAGAGATTGATTTTGTTCCTAGCTTACTAGTTTGGGAATATTCCTAAGGAGCCTATTCTGGGCAGTCATGTTGGAGCCTTCTATATTGTTGAGAAAATTTTGAAAATATCTTACAACCTCTTTTGCAATTGCCCCTGCTCCTTCAATTTGCTCAACATTACTCATGCAGAGGTAATCAATCTTGTTTAGCTCCTTTTGTGCCTTTGTGGAATTATGGAAAAACTTTGAGTTTATTTCCCCTTCTTTGATCCAAAGCTCCCTAGATTTCTATCCCAATACATTTCTTCCTTTGCCAATTGATCCTCTAGTTTTCAAATCAGTTCTTTTTCTTTCAAGAATAAAGTTTCGTCCATTCCATTTGCTATCACTGATTCATTCACACTTGCCAATTCACCTTCCAGCCTGGTCTTTTCCTCAAAGATTTTTACAAAAGTCTCTTTGTTCCATTATTTCAATTTTTGCTTTAGTAGTTTTAGCTTCTTTACTACGCGAAAAAACTTGCTTCCTTTTGGCTACTCGCTATTCCACCACTTTTCTAGCAAAGACAGGAGTTTGGGGTCTGTAAACCATATTTTTTCGAATCTAAATGGGCATCTTATCATTTTCTTGTCATCGAGGATGTCAATATTTACCAGATAATGATCAGAGCCTAACTGTATGGTCCCATGGGGGGGCTTGGGCTTCTATTTTCATGGAAGAGGAGGTCCCATGGAAAAAACAAAATTGTGCTACGGAATTAATTGGAATCTTTTCCAGAAAAATAGGAGCCCCTACCTTTTAGAAATGAATCTTTCAGCTGGTGAAATTGGGGTGGGGCTAGAAATTGCCCCTACAGCTGAGGAGTTTTTTATGCCACTTGTCTCTCATCTAAAATTTTAAATTTTTATTAGAAAATAAAAATGAGATAATTTTCATTTATTTATTATTTTCTATAATAGCACTACAGTTCATTCCTTAAATTTTGGAGCTTAAAATTTTAAGTAGAATTGTAAGATTAAATCCATGGAACCAAGAACTTTAAAATATTCTTAAAAAAGCTAAGCAGCATACGCTGAGAATTTTAAGGAAGCCCCCCTCTATGGGACCGTACCCTAACTGTGGTAGTGTGTTGCACTCAAAGGCGAAAAGGAAAGTTTCCCTAGTCTCCACCAAAGAAGAATCTATCCAATCGCTTTGAGATATTGTTGAAACCCATCCTTCAATTTTTCCATGTGAATTTTCCCTCCGACATTGCTATCTCCATCAAACCCTTCTCTACAATGAAGTTCTCAAAGTCCTCCTGAGATTTTGATTTTACCTAGAGACCCCTCTCTTGTCACCGGTTTGAATAAGGGCATTAAAGTTCCCCCAAAATAAACATAGAACCTTGTTGTGCCTGCATGAATGTGCCCACCTCGACCCACACTTGTTTCTTACTTTGGATGGATATTGGACCATATACATTGATTACGATTAGCTCTATATTCACCTTATAGCTCCTCACTTTTGTTGCCAGCCATGACTTATTTGCTGCCACCTCCTCGACACACACAACTTGTTGTTTTGAGAGTTTCATTAGACCTCCTGACGCACCTCTCACTTCCACATACAAAAAATTTCAACCTATGCTTCTCAACTTCCAAGATTCTACCTCAGTTTTTTCTAATTTTGATTACGATCAGCTCTATATTCACCTTATAGCTCCTCACTTTTGTTGCCAGCCATGAATTATTTGTTGCCACCTCCTTGACATAGACAACTTGTTGTTTTGAGAGTGTCATTAGACCTCGTGACGCACCTCTCACTTCCACATAAAAAATTTTCCAACCTATGCTTCTCAACTTCCAAGATTCTACCTTAGTTTTTTCCAATTTTGACTCTTGCACCATTATTATATTTGCCTCTAACTTAAAAGCATCTAAATAGACGCATCTTGTTAGGGGCATTTAAGCCCCTAACATTCTAGATTATCATCCTCATTGTTCCTTGGGAAGGGTAATTCCCTTCCCTAATCTTAGAAGCATGGTAATTATTTTTTGTTGCCTTGTAGCCTCCCCATCCAAAGTGTGCTTCTCCTCTTTGGATTTCCTTCCTACCTTCTTTTTATCTCCACAGTCTAGGTTACTCTTCCCAGTCATTGTGGGTTGCACCCCAAAATTTCCATCATATTGATCTGACCTCTGCCTGTACCTATTGTTCAACCTTCTCTTGGCCCTCTTCTTCCACTATCAATGCACTTGGCGTGCTTTTACCTTCTCCTTCACTATCCAACTTATCCACCTCCTCTAGGTCTGCCAAATTCCTTTTTGTATCCAAAGCTGGGACTAATTGCATATTTGACTCGCAACCAATTTCTTCCTCTTCTACACATTCTTAGGATGGGAAATGCTCCTTAAAGGTCTTTTCCACCTCCCTCTACATTGCTTGAAGCTCACTGCCCACCTCAGGAATTGTCTCCCATTCCCAAGGCTGTGGTTTTACACCTTCATACACAACCATTTTTAGATCATTTCCTATCTCCAGGTCCAGTTTCATGTCTTCTTTTGGTTCTTTCACACCTTTTGGTGGATCCTCATTATCATCTGATGTTAGCTTCCCTAATACCTGGGTGTATATGTTGTTGTTGGAAGGCCCTTACCCATGGTCCACAATAATTTTTCCTTTAGGGTCTAGGTTGTTTTTAGTCCAATAGTTTCTAGTTTTCCATTTGTCTCTGAGGCGTTGTTGTTAGCTTTAAGCACTTTTCCATTTTGATTTATTTGGATGATCTAGTTGTTCTTAGCTTTAATCACTTTATCAATTTTATTTTGATTAATAAATATTAAAATAACTCCATTGATATCTTTTTTAAACAAGATACCAGCAATAAGAACATAAGGTACAAATTGCAAGCCTGCAAACCTATTTTTTTGTGAACTCATGTCTTGTGGGTACTCACCTGTTTGAAAAGAAAAGCAACCATATCTTGATACCAATTGTTTGGATGGTCACTTTTATCTTATTGGGATTCTCTCTAAATGTATATTATGTTATTTTTAGCCTTTACATTTTCTTCTATCTATTCACATAACCATTTGCCTCTCACAAGTTTAGTTATTCTCACATCTACATCACACTTCATGACTTTTTTTATCCATCAAACCCTTTTCTCATGTACATCCTTGATCAAAAGGAACTCTTTCATGGTTGAATGGCTAGACATTAGCTACACCTTGTTTTTTGAAAGCATGTTTCTAAACTATTGAAGATATCTTACAACAACAAAGACTACCTTTTCAACAAAGTTATACATGATTCCATACTCCTTGAGTGGTTGACTAAAAAATTAATGGGTTGTTCCATTTGGTCTTCATTTTTCTAATTCAAGATGTTTGATATGCTTGCTCCAAAATCATAAAGAATGAAGTCCCTCCTATAGTTAGGATTCACTAATGTAGGGGCTTGAGAAATGATATGTTTAATGCCTTGAATTTGTCCTTACCTTCCTTGGTCCAACTGAATACAACATTATTCTTGACCATGGAATTAAGAGGTTTAGCTAGTGCAACAAAATTTGGATTAAATGTTCTTACAAAATGAATTTTCCCAAGAAAATTTTGGAAACCCTTCTTGTGAGTTGGAAGATAAAGAGATAAAATGGTAGGCACCCTATCTAGATCAATGGATAAACCAACCTTTAAGACCACATGTCCCAATATTTTTTTCTCATGAACAACAAACACTCACTTATTTGGATTCAATGACACTCCAAAATCCTTGCATCTTTCAAATACCTTCCTTAAATTATTCAAATTTTCATTTGCATGCTTTGAAAAAATAGCTAGATCATCCAAATAAATCAAAATTATATCATTGATTATCCCATTGAAAGAAATGTCCATCACCCTTTGGAAATTTGCACCAACATTAGTCAACCCAAAAGGCACATTCTTGTAATCCATGGTGCCCCATTTGGTGGTAAAGGTAGTCTTGAGCTAATCTAATTCTTGAATGAGGATTTGGTTGTAACCTAGATAGCTTTCTAACAAGGAAAACCTTGTAATTCCAACTGCTATTTGTAATATGTGTTCCATGGATGGGAGTGGGTAATGGTCTTTGAGAGATTCTCTATTAAGGTCTTTAAAATTCATATAAATTATAATCTCCCCATTATTTTTTCTAATAAGAACTAGATTGGCTACCCATGAAGAATACTTAATAGGATAAATTATGTTGGAATCTAGGAGCTTTGATAGATCTTTATGCATTAAAGGTTCAATATTGGGGTTGATAGGCCTTTTATTTTGCCTCACAAGTTTTGCATTTGGGTCTAACTCAATAGTATATTGGGCCATGATAGAACCAAAACCCTTAAGATATTTATACATCCATGCAAAAACATTATTATATTCTTTACAAAGGTCAAACAAAGCCTATCTTTTAGATTTAGTACATACCTTGCCAACCTTCAAAAGATTGCCTCTTGAAATTCAACCTCTTCATAGTCCTTTTCTTTTATGAACACATTCATTTTTTCCTTTCTCAACTCATCATCACTATTAAATATTCTCTCCAAGGTGATTAACCCCTTACACAACTTATTTATTTCTAGCTTGATGACTTGATCACCATATTGATCATGTAGTTTTGATTGATTTTAGCAAAAAAAATTGCTTCCTCCATTAAAAAGAGTAATGTGTTGGTCATTCTCAAAAACTTGTCAACTCAAAATTATTAGTAATAGTAGGTATTACCACTAGTTTGATGTGTTGGTCTTTGTCCTTTGTGATACCTTTTGGTATGTCAAACTATGCCCCTACTGTTGTTGTCATGCCTACCATTTTCCCCTACTTAAACACATCCTGATCTCAATTTATTTTTCTTTGAAACACAATCAAGATAAATATTTAAGGAAATTTATTAGGTGCATTTGATGTCATCAAGTACATGGTGCCATATTATATGCACTACATATAAGGTGAGGAAGTGGTAAGAAAAATTTAGTTTAATAACAATCCCCTTCTATAACTTCTAACCTTGAAAGCATCTAATTAATCTATAAGAAAGAAACTTCAAAGGAAGGATGCACATTCATGATATAAATTTTGTGTTCTCAACTAGGGCTATATCTATAAAACTAAGGGTATCAAGGAAATTGATAACAATGTATGTTGAACTCATTATAGTTCAAATTGAAAACTAAGGACTATACAATGTAATCAACACTTTGGGATTATATTTAAACATTAGGGCCTTAAATGAATCCAAAAGTGTCTAATTATTTGAATCCATGGGGTCACACCCTTCCCCATGATTTGGGGGCCTATACAAGTCATCCCTCTCTTGATTGGGGTAGGCCACCCTCTTAAATTTTTTTATAAAATTTAAAATATATAATTTTATAATATACTTTATATGATTAAATATATTTAGTTAAACTTTTATATATTTTATTTATATTTTATATAATATATTAAATGCTTTTATTTATGATATATTAAATATATATATAATCTATATTTTATATCTCTATGTATTTATTTTATACATAAATAAAATTTATATTTATAATCAAATATCTATAATAAGTTACTTGGAAATTTATTTATTTTTCATATGCAATTCCAAACACATAGTTGGTTTAGATTGGCAAGGAGATTTGCCAATAACATTATTAGTTTTCTTTTTAAGTTAGAAACAAATATATGTTTTTCTATAACCATTAATGATTGATAAATTACCCACCAATCACTTAATTTAATTTCATTAATATATTTGTATATATTTTTTTGACATTTCCATGTTAAATTTCCACACACTAACAACCCAATTCATTTGCTAATGTAATATAAATTTTATTGTAGGATTTTGTCAACTAAAAAATAGTTTATCTTTTCCTTCTCTATGTACACAATGGAGTAACTAATAATGAATACACAACTATTTCCCCTTTATGGTTTTTACACAACTCAATATGGTATAATATATCTTTAATTTAAACTATAAAACTTATAGGAATTTCACCCATGAAGTCAACTCAAAGATCAAGGTTAACATAATCTTCCCACATGAGTCATAACTTGGTAAGTCCCAAAGAGTCTCCAACCTTAGCCCATTACCTAAAATAGAGAAAATAAAACAAGAAAGCAATAATCTTGGCCAATGGGCTCTCCACCCATCCATAGGGTTGAAAAATCAACCCACCCCCGAGCTAGGGGTCACATAGCTCTTCCCAAGTACACACAACACTTATCACAATTTTTCCCCTTTAATATACACCACATAACATTTATATTATTGAACATTGCACTACCAAAATTTAATTCACAACTTTTCCTCATTAACCTTATACACATAAATGGTTCTTAAAGTACCACACCAAAGACAAGGGAGGGTACTCATACCAAAAAACTAAAAATCCCACACACAATCTACAACAAAAAGCCAAAAAGATTCTTCACTTGTTTCACATAAAATTTCACAAACATAGAGAAACATTTCAAGCATTTTTTAACACATCAAAAAAAAATCTAACAATAGGGTTTAGACCATACCATAAGAATTGTCATCCAAGTTGAAGAAGACTCACCAAGCCCTCTCTTCCATCTTCCCTTCCTCTACCCTCCTCCTCGCCGTTTCTCTAACTATAATTTGCTTCTACTAGATGAAAAACTAAAAGAACTCAAGAACAATCCAAAAGGAAAATCCCCCTTCTCCACTCAAGGAGAAAGAATAAATAGAAGGGGAAAGGAACTACCTTTCCTTAACCACTTAAACTACCCAACCAATTCTAATTGTCTCCACTTATTAAAAGTGGTTAAGTAGAGTGGGTTTCTAAACTCCATTTAAGATGTTTAATAATAAAATTTAACCCCTAACCTATAGGTCCTACACCTAGTAACCTTTTTAAACCATAAAAATTAAATCTAAACCTTATAAAGATACTTAAAAATCACAAAAGAATAAAATACACTCAAGAAAATTAAAAGGAAAATAAATAGACTTTCACATTTATACAAATTTTGTATAACAACTACAACACAATATTTCACAATACAAACCACAAGATCTTAGTAATCAATGTGAAATAAGGTTGGGTATTTCACTATAAATAACACAGAAGTAGTTATGTGGCCCCAACCACCATTTCCAACATTTACCTATTCGCTCAACAAAATGTGTCAGTATATCTAGTCAAAGGAAAATTAACACTTCAAAAACAAATATTATTTTCTAAAATTTCTTATCTAAAATAATCTTCAAATAATAATAAAATCCATCATCTCAATAACCCCTATCAACATAATCTAATCCATCTGATAAACATTATAACATTACTATTAACAATAAATCGACATATAACCAATAACCCACCATAAATGAATATCTTAATCAACACATACTTACATAATCAATGAAAAGAACTCATCTAGTTATCATAGAGAAATCACAACAACCATTAGTTAGACAAAATGAGTCAATTAACCTATCCAATACCAAGCACGTATATGAACATCATTGATGTATATGAACAACCATCACTCATAAAGCTCATGTATAATGTCCAACATAGAATCACATGAAACATTGGACAAGAAACATCAAAGACAAATAGAATCAACAAGATCATGAAAAGGCGAGGTCTCATAGTTGCAAATCTATCAACCTCCGTGTTCTTCTCTTTGGGGACAACTTAGATGTTGAAAACCTCAAAACCTTCAATGATATCTCATACTCTATGCTTATAGACCTTCAACAAATTATTTTTGGAGGAATTTTGACCTTCAACTTGGTGAACAACCATTTCACTATCACCAAAAACCTACAATTATTTGATTCCTCTTTTTGTGCTAGTTGAAGCACTTGAATCAAGGCCTCATGCTTAGCCATATTATTAGTACATCTAAAGTGAAATCTAAAATCAAAGAAATGTTTTTTTTTTGTGGGGAAATCATGGTTATGCTAGCACTTGAACCCCTTTTTCACCTTGAGCCATCAAAGTACAGTTGCCATAGCTCATCATTTCTTCTCAGTGTTTCACAAGACTTAGGACAACTTCATTTTCTTCATGAACATAATATGCTCCCAACATTTTACCCTCTACACTAGCAAATAGATCAACTCAAAATTTAGTTGCCCATTCATCATGTAAAATATCAGGAATCCCCTCTATAGAAGTGGTTGTATTATGGTCATTAACATCCTCTCCTTGGTCTTGTATGGTAAAATTAATATTAGGAGGAGGTGGTGTATATGATTCAATTTTGCTTATGGCTATTGGTTCAACTTTGATAGTTACCTTGGTAGCATACCTAGTCCTAAACAACCTATGAGACCAATCGGGCAATAGATATCCTCCTATCTTGGTTATGAAATATTTGGATAAGAAGATGATGAAGTATGTGGAGAGGTCTTTAATTGAAATGTATTACAAAATAGTACAACTAGGACATGCGTGCAAGGTGAGATCTAAATCTTTGATGACACCTAATATTTGTATACTTGAACCATCAAGTTGTACAACTCCTTTTGACACTGTTCATACTTGCTACCAAGCAAATCAACTACTTTTTTGGGCATAAATGATCCACTATCCCCTCATTCAATCATATAGTTGTTGAATATGTGGTCACCAATTATTAATGGCATATAAAAAGGAGGGGGCTTACTAATTTTTTTTGTATTTGGGTCCCCTTTAGGTTGACAAAGGTTTGTTAATGTTATTACACCATCTTTTTTTGTAACATCATTTGGTTGTCCAAAGACTTTCAAATATTCTTGCAACAAATATCTTTGAGCTAGAATAGATAATGCTTCCCACATACACATTTAGGTTAGTTTTCTTCATTTTTTCTATAATATTGAAGGAAATAGGACTAACCTTTGCATATTTTTATGACAAAAATATCTATTCTTGACTAGTGATCAATTTGCGATAGATTTTTAGCTTTATTACTCTTTCCAACTATTGTATTTTCTTGCATTCAAGGACTTATCACCGTTACATTTTCATTAACAAATTCTTGAGGTACATAAGAGGTTAATTTTTGACCAACCATGGTGGCTAACCTATCTTCTACCACTCTTTTCTTTGATTTGGTATTATGTGCCACCACACTCATATCTTAACCAAGTGTCTCAACTTCTTGCCAATTTACCAATGTAGAGTCACTTTGTGTATTTTCTTGTTTTCCACCAACTCAATGAGCTGGTTCAAAATATTGTCCTAAAAGTGTAGGTGGATTTTGAACCATGAGTGCTTGGTTGAATGTACCATTTTGGCATTAATCTTGGTTATGGTGTTGGTTTTATGAAAACACCATTCATTCTCTTAGGCTAAATTTTTTGTATTGGGATAACAACTCTTGAGGTACACTAGTAGCAACTAGGTTTATATTATTCAAGGCTTCACATAACTCCATTAGTTCTGGCCTTACGTATTAGCTTGGTGGTTTTATCTATAGGGTTGATATGACCTACTAGATTGCACTTTCTACCTTTTCACTACAACTAATTTATTGCCAAAAATTTGTCTTAATGATTTTACCTCATGAATCTCATTGGAAGGTGTGACAAGAGATGGTTTTTTATTATGGAAATAAGTTCCAAACTTTATTGGGGCATTGGAATATTAGGGAATAATAGAATTGGAGGCTTAGGAGCTATCTTTCTAGCTTGGATTAGGTTTTTCTTGATCTTATGGCTATATCATATACATGAGGTAGGATATTTCCTCTCATGGACAAAATCATTACATCAATATCACTATTCAAAGACCTAAAATAGTACAAAAACATTGTGTTGAGATAATTTTTTACCAATATGGGATCTTATCCCAAGTCTTTTAAAACCTAAAATTGAAGTCCACCATGAACTCATTAGGAGCTCTTTTGAGGGTTGTAATCTACTCCATTGAAGACAAATGGTTATTCTTATCTTCAAATTGTTGACAAATATTTTCTCCTAGTTCATCCCAATTATGAATGGAGTTAGGTTGAAATACCCTATACCATTCAAATGATTTTCCTTTCAAAAATGAGGCAAGGAGAATTAAAACTACATTGTCCTCTAGGACATTGTGCACATAGAAAATGTTTGTGACATCTTTAACATGTTCTATGGGCATGGTGGATTCCTCACATGTGAATTATGGAATTACCTTTAGGGCTAAAAGCAATATGTCATCTCTTTGATCTAACATGAGCGGGTTTCCACCATTGACGGTAACAAACACCTATTGTCTAGGCAGAGCCATTGGAGGAGTATGAAACAATTCCATATTTAACTAAAGGGAAAGTAGTCTTGGTTGTGGAAACGTACTAAAAAGAGGCATAGATTATGCTCTAGGGGATGGTGTTACAAAATCTCTAGTTCCTCTTCTTGGTGGAGATAAAGAGTGTTTATTTCTTCTTGAAGTAAAGAATGATAATTCGATGAATTGAAGATTACCTCTTGAAATGTGTTCTTTTGGATTATTGGCATAAAATTTAGAACTGAGTTGCAACCAAGACTTTTTAGAGCCTTTAGGTACTTTTAGAATGCCTCTTTAATGCTTTAATATGTTGAGAACAAAACCACTTTATTTGAAAAAACTATTAACTCAAAGTTGAGTGGTCCCATCGGGCATGCCAAAAAGTGTTAACACTTGGAAGTACAACCCTACTAAATTTTTTTCTCAACATTCCAAATGAAGTATTGAATTGGCTTCAAGGTGCATGACCTTGTTGATTGAAGCCAAATCTCTAGATGAAGGGATGGTTGCCTCTCAAAACTAAGTGCATAGTATTGATCCAATTATATTGAAGCCTACAACTAATCTTATTTTATTGATCTCACAAGGAAAAGGGTAAGAATGAAAACATAAGGGGAAAGGTGATGCAAAAAATTGGTTTCTTCTTTGCTCACCATAGCACATAAGAAAAAGATTTCTAAAGACTTACACAAATCTCTAATTCATAGCATCTTGTAATAGATACGAAGGTGAGGGTTATCAAACACTAGGAAGGAAATAAAATCCATAGTAAATTCCTACAACCAAGCTTTACATAACATAGATATGTAAAAAATAGTAAATAGTCATCCACACATGAAGATGACAAATCATACATGTCAGTGAGAGAGAGAAGGTAATAATTAGTAATTTATTATTGAGTCTAAGGTTTGAAGATACAATTGTAGAAGTACAAAAAATTTATGTCTATTAAAGAACTAAGGGAAGAAACCCTTTACAATGAGTGTTATAAGTTATTTTATGGTTCAAAAGGCCAAGCAAAGAGAGAGGACATGACAGGGGTAGAAACCTTAGTCATGGTTATGCCATGGAGCTAATAATGTATGCACCAAGAAAATATGATCTGAAGGCATATGAAACATTCCCAAAACCATTATCATGCCCTTGTATTGGTGATTTGATGATGGAGTACAAAACCCCCATAAGATTCACTAAAAATCGTAGCCCACGGATGGCCACCTAACAAAAATAAAGGTTTGTAATCCAATAATTGAAGTATGGTGCCACTTTTCCCCTAGATTCATGCCATAAATAAATAATAAATTTTTCAGGAGCCTCTACTATGTATGATTCAATTAGTTGCAGGGATATATGAGCACTTATTGCCCTATAGAGGAGGAAGGAATTGAAAATAGCATGTTATTAGTAATTTTCTTTCTTGTATGATTTGGCTTCTCATTTCTCTTTATTTTTCTTCCTTTGATTACTTCTCTTCATTTTTCTTCCTTTTTTTACTTCTCTTCATTTTTCTTCCCTTTTTCCTTTTAAAATCTTGAAGGGGGGTGGAGAACCCTTAGAATCTTCATTTGTTTCTTATTGCATCTTTTACCTTAGTTTCTAAATGCTACAACAAGAAAAATATAGGCACTAGGAACTAGAACCTTGGTTCTAAGATCCTAGGAACCCTCTAACATCTAAATTCTCTTTACTTACCTTTGCACTTGTTTCCTTCATTGACCTCTCTCCTAGTTAGAGGTCCCTTAAGTACCAAGAACCATTGATTCCCAGTTTCTTCAAACCCAATGATTTTATCCTCCTTACCTTCATGATTGTGTGTGTTAAGGGTTCCTTAAGAACCAATAAATCAATGGTGGTTCCTAAGGTTCCTAGTAACACCAAGAATGCTAATAACCTTTGTAACTAGTGTCTGATAAACTAGGAACCTATGACAAAGGATTTACTTGTGAGCCCAAAAGATCTAACCACCTCTTTACCTAGCTAATTTTTGGGTTTTGACATGTGAAACTAATTGAAGCAAAGGGAAGGGCATAATGTGCTAATAAAACCCTTTATAATGAATAGACAAATATCTTTTATTATTTAGAAAGCTATAGTAAAAAGAGATGGTGTGGCAAGGAGACTAGGAGAGAAACCCTAACCATGACCTACCAAATCTAACATATCTAAATAAGAATCTAATTTGTAGTTGATAATTCTGAGAAAGAAGTGCATAAACCCCCTACAAAATTCATTACAAAATGTAGCTCAAGAATGGTTTCTTGATAAAAAGGGTTCTACAATTCAATAAATGTAGCCTAGGTGATGATTTTCCCTTCAAAATCTATAAAAAGTGAGTTTAAGACCCTTATGAGGCGTCCACATATCAATATTTGGTAGCTAAGGGAGTCATTGCAAAATTAGTGGCATTCCCTAGGTGTTATCCCTTCGACCTTTTACAAAAATATGGTCCTTATCCAAATATGTTTTTTCCATTATATTGGTTGAATTGTAAAAAAATAATTAGGATATGGATATATCTCATCATCTCTAAAACCTTCATAGCATCTTGAAGAACCTAGAACTCCACTCAATCTTCCTACCACCTTTTGGTATTCATCAAATCCCTGTTATTTCCCTTTAACGAACTTTGACCTTCATCAAGCATTGGTGAGACTTTTACCTCCATCAAGACCAGTCTGAGAAATCCTAGAATATCCATAAGGTTCTAAGACCATTATTCTTCCCAAACCCCCTCCTACGAGAAAAGTGGCCCTTGCAAGACTTAGTAAAACCTTGGAATCATATGGATATGGAAAAAAAAACACCATGAATCAACATGTTTCCAGATGCTACTAAAACCTCTACAAGGGTTGAATGCCCCAAAAGTCTTGCCCTCTACTTTAATGATTCCTTTAGCACCTCCAATTATTTCCTCTTCGTTGTTGTAGATATTTTACCCCCATCTAAATATTGTGAAACATTCAACACCATCCAGACCTATGAAAATTTAAGCTTCATCTGGTTATGCAAAAATTTTATCGACATCGATCCCATGAAGAAAATTCATCTGCTACTAAACTTTACCTTTTGATTTGTTCACTTAGAAATGTTCATAATAATTCCTCCTTCAAAAATTTGTCTTTTGCAAAACTTGGACCTCCACCTAAACATATAGAATGCTAGTCCCCTATTGAACTTTGTGAGAAGTTGATTTCCATATAAACTTGTGAGAAATTCACTTTCATCTAAACTTGCGGGAATTTCACCTTCATCTAAACTTGTGGGAAGTTCACCTTCATCTAAACTTGTGGGAAGTTCACTTTCATCTAAACTAATGGGAATTTCACTTCCATCTATCTACAAATTTATACTTAGACGAATTCAAACTTCCTCACCTATGTAGAAACTTTATTGACATCAAGTCATGCAAAAATGAGACCTGATACTAAACATGCATGAAACATTGACCAATTACTAAACCATGTGGGATCAAGACCTACTAATGAACTGCACCTTCACTTAAGATCCGATTCTCTTTAGAATTATTTACATGTTCTTTAGGTCAACAAAAGTCTACAAAATATTAACAGTCATTTTTTAACTCCATCAAGTAATGTGGGATCAAGACCTACTACTGAATTATGAGAAAATGCCATGGAACTAACCCTGTGGAGAAAATATTTGGAACTTACTCTACAAGACTTGGGTTGGCATTGGCCCATGTCCTAATACCTTGAAAAATTCCACAATATCCTTTAAACAATTATATCTCTGCAAACCTCAACTTTGTGGGACTTTATCCTCCAACAAGATATATATTACAAAACCTAAAACTCTTACAAGATCCAATAGATCCCAAAAATTACATATATGCATGACTTGGTAATTTGCTTACCCAATTTTCTCCAAATTTGAACTAGAGATACCCAGTTGGGCTTTCTACAAGATGAGAAACCCAAATAATCCTCACACATGGTCAATTTTTTGAAATTTTGAATTTGGGTAATTGACTAAGGTGAAGGGAAGGGAAACCATAACCAAAAGAACAAATTGACATAATGACCCACAATTTCTTACATTAGTTACCATCAATGGTGTTAGGATTCAGGCAAATCAGAGCAATACAAATTAACAATTATATGGAGATTAAATAAGCTAGAAATAACAATGAAGAATAACAAAAATGAGATCAACACAAAAATTTAATGTGGTTCACCCAATATGGGCTACATCCACAAAAAATTAGACACCTAATGATTTTATTATCCAATACAAAACATATTACAATCTCGCAAATTACACACACCACAACTTACATCCCGACCGCTTATAACAAGCTTTTTGGAAGCTTCTAGAATTAGGGTTTTACAAAGTCATTTTCAATTTGGCATGTCAGCAGGAAAAACTTGACAAGTTAACATTACAAAGATACATTATGAATGTACATTATTTGCATGACCAGTCACCACATATCAATAATCTCCCACTTGGAGACTGATCTTGGACAACACCGTTGCACATGCAACTCCCACTGGATTACAGGTTTGACTAGTTTCTTATATCCACCATTATCAACCGTGAAGGCCAACGAAAACTGATGAGGACATCAATTTTTCCCATGTAACTGCCTTTGTGAACATATCTGTAGGATTCTCACTTGTGTGAATTTTCTCCAACTTCAACTACCCATCCTCCAAAACTGATCAGATGAAGTGGTATCTGAGTTGGATGTGTTTATTTTTTGAATGCAGAGTTGAGTTCTTAGCAAGATGAATGGCACTCTATCTATCAATGTACAAGGGGCTATCTTATTCCTATTGTCTCAATTCCTCTAGAAAATTTTGTAACCAAATCATCTCCTTGTTAGCTTCTGTAGCAACAACATACTCAGCTTCAGTAGTCGAAAGTGCAAAAACCTTTTGCAGTCTTGAAATCCAATTGACTATAGTACCTCCTACAGTAAAAACACACCCTGTAGTACTCCTACTATCAATATCACCTGCAAGATCAGAGTCAACATATCCTTTTAGAGTAGAATTTGTTCCTCCAAAATATAGTTTCTTTGAAGTAATACCTCTCAAATATCGAAGAATCCACTTTATTGCATTCCAATGTTCCATTCTCAAATTGCTCATATACCTGCTCAAAACTCCCATTGCATGTGCAATATCTGGCCATGTGCATACCATTGCATACATCAACCTACCAACTACTTATGCATATGGTATCTTAGACATTTTGTCTTCCTCCTTGTGTGTCTTTGGACATATCTCTTTAGTCAACTTAAAATGACTAGGCAAAGTTGTACTAACTACTTTTACATTTTGCATGTTAAACCTTTTCAACACCTTCTCTACATACTCGCTTTGAGACAAAAATAATTTTATATTTGTCTTGTCCCATCTGATCATTATACCAAGGATTTATTTTGTTGCACCCAAATCCTTCATAGCAAATGAATTTTCTATTTTATGCTTAAGTTCATTAATATGATGCATGTTAGACCCGACAACAAGCATATCATCAACACAAAGCAACATGATAATATAGCTGCCATTATCTAATTTCTTAAAATAAACACAATAATCAGAATGACATCTTTTGTAACCTTATTCAACCATAAAACTATCAAATTTCAAATACCATTGTCGAGGTGCTTGTTTCAGGACATACACACTCTTCTTTAACCTACACAAAAATCCCTCCTTACCCTTGACCTCATATCCCTGTGATTGTTGCATGTATATTTCCTCTTTCAAACCCCCATGGAGAAATTTTGTTTTCACATCTAGTTGTTCAAGATGCAAGTCTTCCATAGCCACAAGGCTTGGAATAGTTCTAATAGAAGTCATCTTTACAATCGGAGAAAATATTTCATAAAAATCTATACACTTTTTTGGTGCAAAACCTTTTACCATGATTATGGCCTTATATCTTTTCTTGCCTCCATATTCTTCTTTCAACCCATAAACCCATTTATTTTCCAATGCTCTTTTACTTGCAAGAAATTGGACTAAGTCCCAAGTCTGATTTTGCAGCAAGGAATCCATTTCCTCTTTCATGCCTAGCTCCCATTCCTTTATTGTATTTACCTGCATTGCTTCTTCATAATCTTCAGGTTCACCAGAATCAGTTAATAATATAGAATATAATGATGGATAAAATATTTTTGGAGGTCTATTTATCCTTGTAGAACATCTAACACTTGTAGGAGTCTATGGGATAACTTGTTGTTGTTGAGCATCAGGTACCACTGTAACAAAGATTTTGGTACCATCTAGGGTTCTCTAATACTTCCAGGAATTTTCACCTAAAAGGAGAGAAGGATACCAAAATGGAAATGGTCACATTCAAGGCTAATGCAAGTATGATGTAAATATGTCTAAATTCAATGATCTAAATGCTAGAAATTGATAAAAGAGACTAAATACTAATGTAAGACTTAGAAAATGCAACTTGTTTGAAAACACATTGTGATATGCAAACATGACCTAAAAATATGAACAAAACTAAATAGAAGACTATAAAACAAAAGGTGTGCACTTGGAAGTGTGTTGAAGACTTGAAGAAAGTCTAAAATTCTAGAAATACTGATTTTTAGGCTTGGCAGAACACTTGTGCCAAACTAGACGACTTATTCTAGTTTCGAGATAATTCTGGAAAACTACTCCAGGGCCTATTTCAGCCAAATGGGTATCCAGATCCACAAAAATATCTGAAAAAATTGCATAGTGGGACTAAGTCACCACAACTAGTGGAAGTGTCATTTTTGTCTTTTTTGAAAATCCGAAGGTGGAGATGGAAGCTCTTGACCTGCACTTTTTGTTCCTCCAAGTACTCGAACTAGAAACCTTGATTTTCGGCCTATGGGTGTCTTTTTGTGTAGATCTTCACCAAGTCAACAAGGAGATACCCTCAACAAGTTTTCAACCTACTCTTCAAGAATCTCCAATCTTGCAAGGTACCTAAATCTGCAAACACACAAAGAGAGAGAGAGAGAGAGAGAGAGAGAGAGAGAGAGAGAGAGAGAGAGAGAGAGAGAGAGAGAGAGAGAGAGAGAGAGAGAGAGAGAGAAATGTTGGATGTTATGGCATGGGGGTTTGCCTTAGTCAAACCCCTTTTAGATAATTAAATCAAGTGAAGAAACAAGATAATGAAGCATAAAGTATGAGACAATGAGATTAGAAACTTTCCATGATCATTGAGCCTGAATATCTGCAGCAATGATTGAAGATTCTACCCTTGAATGCTTTGAAAAGATGTATTGATGACTTAGAATACTAAAATCCTACCTTGCTTGAGAAGAATGATGAATGAGAGATTGAATAATGAATGAGAGTTGTGAATAATAATGAATTAGGGTTTAGAGGCTTGTATTTATAGGCAATCCACCTAAAACACTCATTAATTTGATCCCCAAGGCCGACATGAAAGAAAAATGAACTTAAACCCTAATTTTTCTCGCTCAAACCTCAAAAATAACCCAAATAGGACTAAGTCACCAAGCTGGGAAACTTAGTCCCACCTAGATGGGTGACTTGGTCCCATAGGGGCTCTTTTGCCACCTGGATTATTTGTGTCATGTATAGATTTAATTTGATTAATTAAATGCAGTTATTAATCATTATGCGGCTATTTAATTCGAAGTTAAATGATTATTTTAATGAAAGTTAAATTCAAATTCAAATTGAAATGAAATTGAAATGCAATTATAATGATTTGAAATGCATTTATATTTAATTTCGGGGTTTGTCATTGCTAATGTAAAATCGAGTGCAAGTGAACGCAGGAACAGGTGAACGTGATTGAAGGCAAGAACAACGATCAGGTACAGTTGTTATTGATGTTTATAAGTAAGACGGGATCTCACACACTCACATAGATAATATTTTAATATATTTTGCATTTATCATGCTTGCAAATTTTAAATCTAGTTTTAATATAATTTCTCAAAATTGTGAAAAATGCATGTTGATTTAAATAATGATTTGGTTAAATTTGATGAAATTGACTTAAATTAAATGATTGGATTGCTTGTTTAAATATTTTATCATTGATTGAAAATAAAATTTTTGTATTTCAAAATTTAAAATAGAATTATCTTGTATTTCAAGATTTAATAAACTTAAATGAATAAAGTTGTGTTTTATAAATTTAATTGTTTTAAATTGAAAATTATGAAAGGGAAAAGATTTAAACTTTGAAATTAATAAATATCTTAAATTGTGTTATTGAATTTTTTTTTGAAAAGAAATAGAAAAAAAACATCCGTTCAAATTGAAAATTGGCATTCAAAACTTCAGTTTAACAAGCTGAAGAAAAATATCTTCAATTAATTATGAAGCAATCCGAAATTGGAAACTCTGAGTTTGAGTTTTGAACTGGAGATCAATAAATATTTTGTGGATCTCATTTGAATCGATAACTCAAAAAATGCATGAAAAAAAAGAAGAGGGACTGAAGAATTTCAAAATTGGGCAAGAGCATGAAAATTGGCTTTTAATCGTAAACAAAAAAATTTGTTTTATTGTTCTTGAGCAAAAATAAAATAGACAGAGTAATATCCAAGAGGGAGGAGTGGTAGAGAGGAGACTCCTTTGCATGTCACACAACCAGCAGTGGAGAACCAAATGGGGTTAAGATCCCACGCATAGAGAGGAGAGAACTCCTTCCACGCAGCAGGAGAAGACTCTCCAACCCACGCAGCCCTCACATCCCACACGGCCAGAGAAGGGTTCTCAAAAGGTATCTCCATCTCACGTGGCCATCCACAGGATTTCTATTCACCTTATTACACAATTGCAAGAGAAACACACGGCCAGGGACAGGCTCCCTTCACCCACGCGCAACTAAGAGGAAGGAGTGGCAGGCAGGGAGGACATAGGAGAGGGTGTGGCCAGGAGAAAGATAAGTGCAAGGACTAGTAAGTGCGCAACTCCTCACATACCCTCACACTATGCGCGACTAAGGATAAAGGCATGGGGTATAGATAGCTGGTGAAGGTGCGTCCAAGACAAAGAATATAGGAGTCAGGAAGACTCTAGGAGCAACAAAATACAACCAGAGAGAAGAAATTCAAGAACAGAGGATTAACAAAACAAAAAATACAGAGGAAGCTCACAAACAAAAATTATTTCTAGATCAGAGAGTTTAATAAGTAGGATCTTGCATAATTGAACAAACCAGGAATAGATTTAAAATATAAATGCAATGTTATAATTGTGTGAATTTTGGAAAATATTAAAAGAAATTTCTGTTGATTCAAATTTTTGTATGAATAGTAAACTATGATTATTCTTCATTTCCAAAATATTATTGAATTTAGAAACAAAATATTTGTAGGAAAATTTTGATTGAAATCATGAAATAAACAGTTGAATAAATTTTAGGAAGAATTTCAAAATAGAAAACAACTTTTAAATTTAGATTCAAAATTGATCTTAAACAGAAAATTTATTATTTTTGTTGACAAAAAATTGTAGTTGAAATTGGTTTGAAAAGACTTCAGACATAAAATATTTGATAGAATAACTTCAAAAATTCAACACTATTTTCGAAACTGAGGTATTTAAACATTGAATTTTTGCCATTGAAACAAAACAGTCAAAACAGAAATAAAAAATGAGTTTATTTAAATTTGTTCGAATATTTATTTATTTATTTTATGAAAGTATGTTAGACAGAAACTAAATCATTTAAATTTTAATACGATTTATTTAGAAACAACAAGAACGAACTTGAAACAGTATTAAATAGATGAGTACAAACGAATGAACGTGTGCTCTTTTATGACTATTTTTATATGTATTTAACTTGCATACTCGAGTTATACCTTCATTATTTTTTATTATTAAATTTACTTTATTTAAATAATTAATTTTATGTCTTTTATGGATTTAAACAATGAAAAGAAACGACCTTTTTAAACTGTTTTCGCTTCAAACAAGTTTTTAGTTTGTTGTTTTCAAAAGATAGTGTTTGACTGTTTAGACCATGCATGATTGATAAATGACTATGCATGTTATGTTTTTGGGAAAGTTACCTTTCGGGATGAGTGTCAAATATGGGTAAATAGAGAGTGTAGTTTTTCTTTTCCAAAACTGCTTTATTTGTCATGCATGACGTTTTACTTGGCCAAGTAACTTAAGGACCATTGAAATAGATGGATTTATTGAACTCTCTACCATATCCTAGTATCGAACTTGCTTGTTTCTTAAATGATTTAGAAAAATGAAAATGCTTGTGGTTTTACTAGTTATACTAGGCACGCACTAGATTCCATCTTGCTCGTAGACTACTTCTTGCTAAGCGATTCGTGTAGGGTCGGGTATTTCTTGATTGACTAAGGAATTCCGAGGAAGTGTAAGCTTCGAGGTTGGGCGGAAAAAGCGCTTGATGCTTGTTCTCATCTTCTTTGTTGAAGATTTACTTTTGGATGGAAGATCAACGGATGACATCTTCTTTTATGATTTATATATTCTTTATTATGTAATGAAGAGCTTAAGGCAACTGAATGCCTAAGTCTCGATTTGTAACTTATATTAGTATCATCTACTGTATTTAGAATCGAAATTATGTAATATGACACATGTGTATGTATTTAGACTAGAATTGAATATGAATTTATCTTATCAACTTTATGTCATTGTTTGTAATCGACTAGTTTCTTTGATGTCTAAATGAATGAGATGACGACTATATTTTGAATATAATTGATTTTATTTAAAGTATTTGTCAATGTTGTTTTAAAGAGTTCCGCTCTTTACATTTGGTATCAAAGCCCTAGGTTTAAACACTAGGGTCCTTTGTCGATTACGCTAAACGAACATTCCTTGATGCAGGAATTGTGATACATAATGGGTACAAGAGGTAAAGGAGTTGTTGTAAGTAATGAGAATGATAGGTTGGATCAGATTCTCGGTCTCTTGAATCAGCAGGGTTCCAGAATGGATAACCTGGAATAGGAAGTTTGAGGTGTCAGAGAGGGACAAAACCCTCGAGTTGAAATTCCCCAAAATCAGGAACAACCTAATAATGAGATTCACAGGGTTGAAGTACCAAATCCTCAAGCAAGGATTGAAGGGGAGTTGGCTAAATATTTGAAAAGGGTAGCACCGCCCAAGTTTGATGGTAAGACAATAGGTGATGGAGCTGAAGCCTGGGTTATTGAGATGGAAAAATACTTCGAGCTCAGGAATATGTCCAATGAGACCAAGGCAGTTTGGGTTGCATACCAGCTTACTGGAGAAGCTGCTACTTGGTGGGATAATGAGAAGACTGAGAAGAAGTTACTACCAGGTGGAACTACATGGGAAGTGTTCTTGCAACTTTTCAGGAAGAGGTGGCTTCCACAGCTGTTCTTTGACAGGAAGATGACAGAGTTCCAGAATCTGACACAAGGTAGTTTGACAGTTACCCAGTACTGGGAGAGGTTCACTAATCTCCTGAAGTACGTACTACAGTATCAAATGGATGAATGGTTCCGTATTTGAAAATTCATCCTAGGATTGAGGCAACAGATTGGAGATGATGTGGACATTCATAATCCATTGATGATGGATGAGGTCTTTGAGAAGGACATAAAATAGGAACATAAGCTGCAACAGGTGACAAATTATAAGAAAAGTGTTAATGAAAAATTTGGTTTTGGAAACAGGAAGTTCCAAAACAATAACAACAATAACCAGAGGGGTAATAACAATAATCAACAAATCGAGAATCTGAAGAGGGGAAAAAACACCTAGGAGAAAGGAGAAGGTAGCTTTGGTGGAAACAAGAAGGTGAACAATAATAACACCAACTTCTCCAATATCAGGAACAGGATAGGTGGTCATCCAGGGCCACGAGGTGGATGCTATACTTGCGGAGGAGATCACTATGCCTCTAATTGCACTTAGCATATAGGAGGACAGTGAGTTGGTAATGATCGGCGAGCACTACAACACCAAATACATGCAGCGGTTGACGATCGTCAAGAAGACTTTCAAGCTTCACCTATTTAGATGTCGGGTAAGCTTTTTGGAAAATTTGTTTCTATTTTGATAGATACAGAAGCTACTGAATGCTTTATTGATCCTAAATTAGTTGCTAAATTACCTATTAGACCTAGTTTTATGTCACATTCATGGATGGTTCAGTATGTAAATCGAGCAGAGAAGATGGTAGATTCATGTTTATCATGCAGCGATTTAGAGTTACCTAACTTCCAAACCCAAGTTAACCTTTATGTAGCACCATTGGGTTCTTATGATGTGATCTTAGGGATCAATTGGTTAACTAAGCATAAAGCCATAGTGAACTATGAGGACAAGGTTGTGAGTTGTTTGGATGATTTTGGATATCCAGTTGAGATTTTAGGATCTCGAGAGCCTCTAGAGTTGAGACATATCTCAGCTATGCAGCTAAAGAAAGCACATCGGAAAGGATGTTCCTTAATTTCTATATTGTTGAGTGACATGGATAATGCCCAACATAGTCCAGAGGGCTATCCAATTCTCATATAGTTCTTGGATATCTTTCTAGAAGAACTTACTGAATTACCGCCGAAGAAAGAATTTGACTTCTCGATTAAACTATTACCTGGAATAAAGCCTCAATCCAAAGATCCTTACAAAATGACTACTACTGAGTTATATAAATTAAAGGTTCAATTGCAGGAGTTGCTGAAATAGAGATTTAGTAGACCGAGTGTATCGCCATGGGGTGCACCGATAATCTTCGTTAAGAAGAAAGATGGAACCTTGTGACTATGTATTGATTACAGGATGCTTAACAAGGTTACCATTAAGAACAGGTATCCTCTACCCAGGATCGATGAGTTGTTTGATCAGATGAAAGGGGCCACAGTGTTTTCTAAGATTGATCTTAGATCAGGTTACCACCAGTTGAGGATTAAGGATGAGGATATTCCAAAGACAACTTTCAAAACTCGGTATGGACACTACGAGTTCACCGTGGTACCTTTTGGCCTAACGAATGCTCCAGCGACATTCATGAACCTTATGAACAGTATCTTTAGAGACTGTTTAGATGATTTCATGCTTATGTTCATTGATGATATTTTGATTTACTCTAAAATAGAAGGGGAACATGAGAAGCACTTGAGAATAGTCTTGCGACGACTTAGAGATCAAAAGCTTTTTGGTAAGTTTTCAAAGTGTATTTTCTTTCAGAAGAAGGTTCACTATTTGAGGCATGTCATTTCTGTTGAGGGAATCTCAATTGATCCTATGAAGATAGAGACAATTATAGATTGGCCAACACCACAGAGTGTTACTGAAGTTTGTAGTTTCATGGGACTTGCAGGATACTACATGAGATATGTGGAAGGGTTTTCTAGAATTGAAACACCTATTACTCCTCTTCAGAAGAAGGGAAAGAAATATGAGTGGATAGAGAAGTGCGAGGAAGCATTTCAGATTCTTAAACAAAAGTTGACATCGACACCAGTATTGAATATACTGGATCCTAATGGACACTTCATAGTGATTACGGATGCATCCAGTGAAGGTGTAGGAGCTGTGATAATGCAAGAAGGGAAAGTGGTTGCATATGAGTCCAGGAAACTAAAACAATATGAGTTGAATTATGCGCCACATGATCTTGAGCTTACAACTATTGTACATGCATTGCAAATGTGGAGACATTATCTCCTAGGGAAGCCATTTGAGCTTAAGACAAATCATTTAGGACTTAAGTACATCTTCACACAACCGAACCTCAATGCAAGACAAAGGAGGTGGATTGAGTTTCTAAGTGAGTATGATTATGGTATTGAGTATATCAAGGGAAAGGAAAACAAGGTTACAGATGCTCTTAGCAGGAGAAGACATCTCTCTGCTATGTTGACCACAAGGTTAAATTTGAGGCAACAAGTGTTGTAGTATCTTCTAGGAGATGAGCATTATGATAGGGTTAGACAAGCCTTAGAGGCGGATCCTTCAGATCATATATTTGATGGATATGTGATGGATTTGAATGGTATTGTCAGATATTAGAGAAGGATGTATATCCCTAAGGGTGGAGATTTTAGGAAGTTGATTCTTGAAGAAGTTCATGATGCACCTTTTTTCAGGGCATGCATCCAGGAGTTACAAAGATGGTAGTAGAATTGAAGGCTTTGTATTTTTGGCCTAAGCTTAAGAAAGATGTCATGGAGTATGTGGCTAGATGTTTGGAATGCCAGCGAGTCAAGGCTGAGCATGTGCATCCAACAAGACTTTTGTATCCCCATGATATACTTGAGTATAAGTGGCAAGTAATCAGTATGGATTTCATCCAAGGATTACCTTTGAGCAGGAATAGGCATTATACATGTTGACGTAGAAAATTGCATGTAGTAGCAGTCTTATGGGAAACTTAGCTAATGGGGGACATTGTGTGCTAGCTAAGTGACCTCCAAGATTTTACCGAAGCCGACTCTTCGCTTAGTGGGGAAGTAAAAGGTGAGGAATATAGCAAGAATGTAAAAATTTACACTACAGGAGATGCGCCAAGGGCTTATACAAATTTACTAGAGCACAGTGCAAAATGCAAAGGCTCGAACCACTAAATTGCTGTTAATTAAACTAACTTTCTCAAAAGCACTTGAAACGTAAGAGTACCTTCTATTTTGCATAACATAATTATAATATAACTTTTAGCTAACATAGAAGAGTTGAAGTGAAACATGGTCTGCATTTATTGAGTTATGAAAAATTACAGAAAGCTGAAGAACAAAAATTCATACAATAAAAGAAAATAGCGGCACAGACCAATAGTCTCATTAAATGCATAAACAAACAGAAAGGCTGATACTATTTGGCATAGTCTGGAGTCTTTAAAATTCAATAAAGTTATTACAAAGGCATTCTTCCTAGTGCTTGGGAGTTTTTGCTAACTTAACCAACAACCTAATAAAAAGAAAACATGGCATATTATAGGCCAGCCCACCGCCTAAAAACACACCAAGAGAAAAGAAAATGCGAGCAAAGACTGACGGCCTAGATCACCTCAAGCCGCCACAATGAACATCAATCGGTCAAAAGCATGCTAGCGAATCCACGACTTGGAATAGAAAACCATGCAACAGCAGGAGAGAACATGTGACGCCAAAGAAAGAAATGTAACAGCAGGTGGTGACAAAAGGGGCAAATAGTAATTCCAAGGTAACCGGCGCAACAACAACCACCACGTGTCGCCCAGATGGAACCTAACAGAAAGTCAAAAAAATACCCAACGAAAAGCTCCGAGAGGGAGCCACGTGTAGTGCTCCAAGGAAGATTAAGTACTAGGCAGGCCCAGCTCAGAAAGCAGCCAGAGAAAGCGACACAACACGCAAATGGAGACCGAAAAAAAGAGAAGCGATACAAAATGCAAAAATATTTGAGAGATAACCACGTGGAGCGCTTCGAGGGTAGTGAGCACCTATAAAGGAAGCTGTAGCCGCAAAGGTAAATATAAAACCGCAAAGGCTTTGGCAATTTTATGTTGAATAGTTTGGCGACTCATAGGGGCATTTCTCTGACGGAATGGAGAACCATAGAAACTTTGGTTTAGCATCCCAACTGCTCACAACCTCGAGAGGGTGACCTGCAAAGTGGTCCATACTTCATTTAATGGGGCAGAGAGAGTTCGCAAATTCTTGTGAGTTAGCCTAAGATCGATGATTGCCTTGAAAGGCAATACGCCTAATACTTTTGTCTCCAATTCCAATTGGAAAAAGAGTTGCACCATCTGATGCACCATTCCCTCTATTTCTTCGGCGATCGATGATTGATCAAAATATTGGAAGACATAAAACTCCTGCTTTTTTTCTTTGATCATTGCAACAATGTGCTCCACACCCACTACTGCCTAATCCGCAACGAAGGGTGAAGGAAGGCATTTTTGAGTCAGACAGGAAAATTTCGCCCCACATATCGCTAGTAACCTGGTTCAACCGAGACCTGCATTCTGCTACCTGTTGAACGACCTCATGCATAGAGATGAGGACACTTGTGCCCATGGCTACTGTCGTTCGGTCATCGATGTCCATGCTACTCAATGCTTCATCGAAAGTTGTATACAACTTGCCCAATAAGATCCTAGCCTCCAGAACCTTGTCAGAAGTTAACTCCTGAACCTGATGTATTGATTCACTCACTATTCTACAAAGGCTAGCCGCTTGCGCCATAAATTTGAAGGTGGGCTAAAGAGTAAGGCACAATGCTTTCACCTTGTCCCAGTACAAGGCATACAATTCTTTGGCAATTATCAACGAGCTCATATGGGGCGCAAGAGGTTGAGTCCTTAGGGTAGCCAATTCTGCCTCTACTGCTCAAATTTGCCTTTAGCTCTGACAAGTTTCTGTCAAATGTAGACATCTTCTCCCTCAGAGTGGAAACTTCTTTTTCTTTTTCTTCTAGGGCCGATTCAGCCCGCTTTTCCTTTTGAATTTCCAATTCCAGATTGGCACTCATTTCAGTAATTTCGGCATTGGTGTTCTGTCAGAGCTCCTTCATACCCTCAGTTTGCTACTCAAATTTAGAGCAGAGTTTTTCTTCACCTGCTCGGCTCAGCTCAACCTCCTGCTGGAGATTCGAAATGATCTTTGTGCTCAAATTTTTTAGCTCTTTTATCTGACTTTTGAAGGCACTCCTCTCCTTCTCAAGTTGCTTTATTTCGTTCTCCTGAGCTTTAAATTTGTTTACCCAAATGTCGACCTTGCCCTTGAGCTCTACTATCTGATCATCCTTCTTCTTTATCTGGCGGTTAAGCTTGAGATAATCAGTAGTCACTATTTTCTAGGTCTCCTCCATTAGCTCAACTTTATCTTATGGGCGGGCCTACTGCAAGTCTAACCCGACAACATTCATAGAATAATCACTGAGTAGCATTTCGCCTACCGATTTAATCATATTAGGAGAGGTTTTCGCAAACATCAAGGAATTTTGACTTTCATTGAATACGGTTTACAAGTCAGGCTCCGCTTGCCTGGTAGCGTCTTTCTGTCTTCTTTTGTTGATTCGGTTGGCGCGGGTGCTCTTGTTCACATCAACCTATGAGAAATATTCCTAGGCCGGGATACCGAAGCCACTAGCAAAAGGGTACTCCTGTGGGACAACCAGCGGGAAAGACAACGTGCTCAACACATCAAAAGTCTTGTTGGGTCTCATGATAATAGTCAAGGAGAATGGTGGAATGAATTGGCCACTCAGAGGAGATGGAAACAAGGTGTAAGGGAAGACTGGAGATGCACCAGCCCCAGGGCTGGGCCTTGGAGATAAAAATTGATGGCCCACAAGTCCAGTACTTACACCGAATTGTGTTTTGGGTAAGGGATGGAAAGCGGAGGATAGATTTGGGAAACCAGGAGGGGCAAGATTGAACTGCCCAAAAAATTCAGTGGTAGAGAAAACTGGCACAGATGAAAAAGCAGGGCCCGAAGAGGAAGAAATGAGAGACATAGTAGAGAGAGAAGAGGGAGGAAAAGTTACCTGAGGCTCATGTGGAGCTGCAGACATTTCAACCACTTCCTCCATCAACTGCTCTTCCTCCTCACCAACTTCTCTGGTTCATTGTCGCTTTTCTTCCAAAAAATCATTAAGGTCAAGAATGACCTGCCTCCAACCACTGGTAGTCCTTGCCCGCTTTTGCACTGATTTAGAGGGGTCAGATGGCTCTGATACTTGCGTGTGTGGATCCTCCTATTTTGTAGGCTACTTACCAATATCCCTCCCGTGCATTGGATTCTCGACAATGGCTGGGGAATTCTGAGTTACTTCCTCCCCAGACTCCACGACAATCTCTTCATTTTTGTAATGTTGCACAAATGTCAAATGGTTGAGAGATATTTCAATGTTCGGATGCTCATTTTCCTAGATATCATCGAGTTTTTCATTGAGGGATACTTCCTCATAAAGCTTACCAGTTACCAAGGTCTTTTGCCAGTATATCCAGAAGTCTTGAATCTTCTCGGACGACCAATTGAGCTTAGTCAATTGAGTGCACAGGGACAGGTTGATTTGCTGCTTTGGGTTGGCCTTCCCCATGATGAAATAAAAATTCAGCCATGGCTGACAATCATCCTCAGTAGGAAAATACTCAAGGCCTACATATCTACTTAAATTACCCTCTTCGGGATTTATCCAAAGGTCCCAGAATGGTCGAGGCGAATGTGGGACTTTGATACCAACCTTTGATAGATTATTTCCAGGGTTATACTGCCAGGTATCCTCTATCAACACCAACCCGAGATGGCCCAACTTGGAAAGAAAAATCTCTGAAGTATCAATCTTCGAAGTCCTCTTCTTTTTTAACGACATGGATCCAAACATGATTGGCAATAACAAATAGGTGGTCAAGTGCTTTCCTCCCCAGTAATCATTGTCAATATTACACAGCTGCCTCATTGCTTCTAGGGCCAGCACTCTGTCGAAAAGATAATGGGGGAGCTAGAAGGGTTCCCAGACAAAACCTCGCATGCGGAGCATAGTGAACTCCATGCCATAGAACCAATCATAGGGCGGTACCAACTTCCCCAACCAGGACTTCTGTCGGGGCGATATGCGTTCGGTCATATTGATGCCAACTCCATCCAAAGCTCACAGAGTTGGGGTTAGGAACAAATCCGAAAATGCATAAAAATCAAAAAAAATTCACATGATAGGAGTCCATGTCGAGACTGGCCTTCTCAATCTGCCCTCATCGAAAATGGCCAGAGACATAAATGTTGTAAAAAAATATGGATTCTGATGTAGAATCAAGTAGGCCAAGAAAGAGGGATACCTAAACTTAGAGCCGACCTGGAATTCCTGCAGCTACTGCCAAATACCATCACTGATAACTCTTGCAAAATCTAGGCGTGGAGCCTCATGATTCCTCTTCAACATAAATCTGAGATACATTTGAAACTCAAGAACGTGCTTGTCTGAATCTAGACCACATACCAGCGCCAACATAGAAGCAACAAAAGAAGACCCACCTTTCAAAGCCTTCAAACCAAAAAGGAATTTGGGCTGTGCTGAATTACTTATTGGCTAATTGATCTTGGAGCGATAAAACTGTTGCGCCTTTTGGAGCTCTCCCCACTTTTGCTGCATATTTTTTACATCAAATATCTCAACCTCCTGGGTCAAGGGAAGGGGAACATGTAGCATATCTTGAATAGCTTCAAGGTTGATAACTGCCCTAAATTTTTTGTCATTGATTACTCCAGTATTTGCGTCAAAGTGTGTCATGCATGCCGCCACAATTTCTAGGCATGGGTGCACCAAAGGAACCATGTACTGTGGAAGCCCACAGAACTATAGACGCTTATTGAAAGGGTCTAACACATGCTTCATTTTATCACATGTGGCTTCCCTAAGGCTCTTAGGATTGTGGGATAGCTCAGGATCAAAGACATTATCCCAATCCTTTGCGACCAAAGCCTGATCTTTGTGAGGAACTACGTTCAGTATTCTCTGGCCTACCGGATGGGGGAAAGGCCAACAAAGCTTTGTGGGGATGTCAAGAGTAGCATAATACTCTTGGTCGTAGAGCTGCACGCAGGGCGCCCTTCTCATTTGCTCGCTTAGACCTATTGGAGCCAGGGTCTGCGTTGGGTTCTCTGTAATTTCGGTCATCTTTCATATTCGCAAGAACTTTTTTGCAAATTTTGCAATTGTCTTAGATTTTTCTTGAAATTTTTTTTCATTCTTATGACTGCCTTGGCTATTTTATCTTTAGGTAATTCCCTCCAATAAATGTGTTTCTACATGCCTTAACCTACCTTTTTCTATTCTAGAGAAAAGTGGACAAAAAGGGTACGTGCCAGCCATTCATACCAAGTTGCCATTATGCATCGCCAGCCTTTCTTACGTGCGAAAGAATTGCCAACCAGCCATATTGCTCCCAACATTTAAAAGATGACCTCTCGCATGTAACGGACCTGGATTTTTCTTGAAAAACGAACCAAGGCAATCTTGCAAAATACTTTTGCAAGCTTTATGCATTTATTGATTTTATTGAACGTACCTGGGCGCGTCACCCAACAACCTTTCTAAATGATTTTGCCTTGATTCGGATGGGACGACAACGATGCTTCATGAAGACACCTGGCCTATCTCTAAGAAATGTGGCAAGTTAACCGAACAAGTTGCAATTGTACCTGCAAATTTATGTCACCTCACATGCCGCAACATTGGAAACCGAGGCAATGTGACACACTTTGGCTCAGTCGTAATTATGGCCTCCCTCGGCTAGCGAACCTTAGCCAGTCTATAAATAAGACCCTTGGTAGCATAACAAATCACAAAATTTTCTAGCATACTTAACTTAGCAAGCCTTCTGCATTTACTTAGCAACTGCATTCTTCTAGCTAGGAAAGAGAACAGTATGGAAACACCAGTAAGACTTGTCTACAAGAAGACTCAAGCTGCCTTCTTAGGAAAAATTAGATGCAGGCGCTTAAAACGCATGACAGGTGTGAATAACCTGTTACATGTGAAGGAAATCAAGTAGGTTCTAGGGAAAGACTGCGTGAAGTATGAGGAGCAGTACTAGGTGAATACTAGCATTTGTTCCCACTTCGTCGCCTTGCTGCTAGACATTAGTGTTTCCAAATGAAAAATCTTAAAGCTGACAAAATGGGTCTTCCCTTGATGCTACCTTGGAGGCCTGGAGCAGATTGTGCACGCGGCCCAATTTGATCTTGGGATTCCCTTGATTCGCAACATTCGCCTGCAACAACTTCATGGAGGCATTGTTCCAACCAAGCCCTTCCTCTTTGGGTTCGAGCTGGAGACTCATGAGGAGCATTGTGCCAAGGTCCGCGCTAACTGCTATTTCCTTATGCGTGTGCACTATATTGAACCATTCCAAAATCTTCAGTGGTACGAAGATTTTTAAAGAATGGTGTTTTCCGATCTCGCGCCTCCTGCTGCTATGATTGTTGGTCCTTCCCACTGATGACTCGAGAATGAAGATGATCCCAATTTTTGTTTTTCTCCTTACAAGCTCCGCTCTATAGTGGACATATGTAAATATTGATACTAGGCCTTTGGCCCCCCGAATATAATGTAAATCTTTGGCTCTATGAATATAATATATATCTTTTCAGAAATCTTAGCCCATTTACAACATTTTCTCCTTTTTCTGCATTACTTTTGTTATTACGAAGCACTAAGAATAACCAAAACTTAAGGCAGAAAAAATTAATTACATATTTACATTTTGCATGGCCTTCACATAGGCATAATTAATAAAATATTTTAAGATTTATCCCATTAACTGGAATACTGAGGGGGTTACCTTCTTCATCTTCCAACTCAAAAGAGTTGAACTGTTTGCACTAGGTGATTTTGAATGGTCCTTCCCAGAGGCTATCGAACTTGCTATGTTGACCGGGCTTTGGTCCACGCTCATTAAACTTGAGCACCAAATCCCCACATTGTAACCCTTGATCTGACTCCCTTTTATCAAATCATTTCTTAACCACCTGCTGGCGGCTATTCATTGCCTCGAGGGCATGCTCTTTTTTTTCTTGTACCTCAAGTAACTTGGAAAACCTAACCTCCATTGCTCCATTTTACTCAATTTCCAAAGATTTAAGCAGTTACAGGGTAGGAATTTTAATGGCAATAGGCAGCAAGGCCTCCTTGGCATACACCATCTCATAGGGGGATGTCTTTAGTATCTACTTGGGCATGATTCGATCTGCCCACAGCGTTGTCCCGATGTTCCTATGCCATTCTCTCTGATGTTTCAAGCCTATTTTCTTTAGTAATATGATGAGTTTTTTTAGTAGACTCTGTGAGGCCATTCCCCTGGGGGTAATAATTAGAAAAGGTTTTCAAGAAAACCCCATATTTCAATGCGAACTGGATCATTTTTGAGCCAAGGAATGCTTTAGCATTGTCAAAAATTATTGTTTTAGGTGGGCCAAATTTGGCTACCAACTCCTCTAAGAAATTAACAATCTCCACTTTTGTAGCATTTTTTAATGGCACTACCTCTGCCCATCTGGTGAAGTAATCTGTAGTTGTCAATATCCACTTATGTCCGACTGAAGAGAAAGGGCTAATTATCCCAATGAAATCTAAGCCCCGTTGAGCAAAAGGTTCTTCTACTACTATAGGCCTTAATGGCATAGCAGCATTCTTTCTCCTTCCAACATGAAACTGACATTCGTTGCAAGACCTAATCAATAAAAATGCATTGTTGAAGAGTGTTGGCCAAAAATAACCAACACATATAACTTTAATCGATGTGGTCCTTGCAAAAAAATGTCCTCCATCCAGGTTATTGTGATATGGATCTAATATTTTCTTGGCCCGTTCCTTGTTCACACACCTTAGCAGGACGCCATTAAAATTTATTTTAAATAGGACACCCTCCAGGAGAACATAATTACTATTTTGCAAATGATAGAAACGTCATTTGAAGGAATATAGATTGATCGAATACCTTCCTGTTTGTATGAAGTTTATTCTATCCTCCAACCAGTCACCCTGAGAATCTTCTTGGTTCAAAAACACAAGTTTTGAAGCCTCAAGTTCTATCATTGTTTCACTGTTTTCTGTGAGATATTCACACAATCCCTTTCCTTTGACTGTCTTGATAGGTCTGACTTCAATATCATATTCTAGGATCTTGGTGATCCAATTAGCTCTTTTCTCTGTGATTTCTCCCTCCATGATATACTCCCACACCTAAGATGCGGTACACAAACAATCACCTTGTTATATGATATCAAGTGTCGGAACTTCTTAAGCCCTTTAACAATGGAAAAGGCCTGCTTTTCTACAAAGTTGTACTTTACTTCATATTATTTTAAGGTTCATGAATAGAAAGCAACAAGGGACTCCCTTTTCTCTTCATCATTCTTTTGCATAAGCACCATGGAAATACTATTACTGCCACCAAAAATATACATAATAAAATCTTTTGATAGGTCGGGGTTTACCAACACAGGAGCAGAGGAAATGCCTCCTTTATAAGCTTGAAAGATTTTCTGGCTTCTGCCGTCCATTTGAAAATCTGATCCTTCTTAAGCATTAAGATAATAGGACGAACAATACCTGCAAAATCTACAATGAATCAGCTAATAAAGTTGACCTTACCCAGGAAAGATTGCACACCCTTCTTGTTGACAGGTAACAGAAGTTCTCGGATTGCATCAACTCTTTTCAGATCAATAGAAACGACATCCTTAGAAACGACATATCCCAATAGCTTCCCCTCGGGAACTCCGAACACGCATTTCTTCGAATTTAAAGAAATCTTGAATTCCTGGCACTTCTGGAAAACAAGCTCTAAATGATCAAAATGATCATCAGCATATTTTGAAAATACTGTCAAATCATCTAGATAGATGAGTATAATCTTGTGGATCAAATCCTTAAAGACAATATCCATAGCCCTCTAAAAAGTGGCTCTAGCATCTGAGAGCCCAAAAGGCATTTTAGCATATGCATAAGTCCCCCACTTTGTGGTGAACGTTGTCTTGTGTTGGTCCTCCTCTTTTAGTCGAATCTAGTTGTAGGCCAAAAAATCGTCCAACATTGAAAACATTTCAGAGCCGACTATTATTTGTAGAATTACCTCCATTGAAGGCAAGGGGTAATGATCCTTTAAGAATTCTCTATTGAAATCTCAGAATTATACGCACAGGCGTATATCCCCATTTTTCTTCCGGACTAGCACCAAGTTTGACACCCAAGTGTTGTGTTTGATCGGGAACACTATTCGGGATGCGATCAACTTATAGCTCGTGTGACATGAGAGACTCTATCTTTGGGTTCACAGGTCTTTGCCTTTGATGAACTGGCTTCGCCCCTTCTGACAACTCAATTGTATGCTCGATGATTCCGGGATCGTATCCTTTAAGATCATCATATGACCAGGCAACTATGCTCGGGTATTCCTCACAAAAATGCCTTAGTCTGTCCTTATTCTTCTGAGAAACTTCTTTTTCGACCTTGAGCTTTTTGTCTTCCCCGATATGCAAATTGGTGTAATCGCCTTTGTCAGCCATGAGCTTCCTTTTGTCTCTCGTGGCATCATCAAGATCAAATAGGCTCTCCAGAGTGACTAGCCCCCTCGGAAGCTTATTGGATTTCAACTGGATAATTTGATCCCCATAAGTTTTGGTGATCTTCGATTGCAGCTGATCGGCGAATTCTCCAGATGACTGGAGGAATGATGCAATATGAGCATCGCTATCAAACACTTGCCAATCTTGATTATTATCTGGAACAATGGGTCTTACAATCACCTTCACCGCATGCTTATTTCTCAATAATTCAGAGGCTGGCTCGAACTGAACCCCGATAGTTGCCATTCTGTCAGCTTCAGAATTCATCTCCCTAGGAATAGCTTGAATATTGAAAGCCTCAAAGTTGTCAGTCAGATCCCAGACCCTATGTCGATAGGATCACATACAGATATTCTTTGCAGTAGAATTTCCACGGATTTGGTTGACCACCAGCTCTGAATCTCCGAACACATCTGTTTTGCACCCATTTGTTCCACAAGGCTTAAACCATGGACAAGACCCTCATATTCTGCTTCATTGTTTGAACATGAGAATTGGAAGCGATATGACCTCAATGTCTTTTCGTCATTAGGAGATATCAAACAAATTCTCGCTCCAGCTCCTACTCTGCATCTTGCGCCATCGAAATACAAGGTCCATATTTCTAAGGATTGTTCTTCTCCAAGCACCTTAGTAACCTTGGGCATAATCTACCCCTCTTCATGTATAACATAGGTTTTGAGGCCAGTTGCATGGTAATTCCCGAAAGGGTCTGTATCAATAAACTCTTTCAACAAATTTTCCTCGTCTTCTGTTCGGGAGCTAGTAGCCTCCTCTTCTTCTAGAAATTCTTTATTGAACCTTTCTTCCTAAAAGATTGAAGTGTGTGCTGCTTCAAAATTGAGCAGGGCCTCGTCAGCAACATGTTCGAAATGCAAAGTTTCTGACAATAGTTTCATCTTGGCTCCATATTTGGTCTCAGAATCAGGTGTGACCAGTCCAGTGCTAGATATCCTTCGACATTTGCTGTGAATTCCCGGGATAAACAAATCCCAAATAGAGGAGGAATATCAATGAGTATACTATCCTGATTTACAGTGATACTAGGGCAGGCGAACAAAGTCATAGGTAATCCCTTGATTATCCCGACGGTATCAACCTTATTTCCATCTAGCTGCATGACTCGTTTGTTCAGAGGCTCATATTTTAAACCCAAAGCATCAACTACTTGTTTTGGCATGACAGTGCTGCTAGCACCAGAGTCGATCATAAAATTATGTAACAACTTGTCACCAATAATAAGTGTTAGAAAGAAAGGCTTAGTTTTAGGCTTGCTTTCCTTTTTAGACTCGAGCTTCTCCTCCAGTTGAATTGTTAGCACTTTATCCAGGTCAGGCCTAGATACTTTCTCCTCATTAGATTGAGTAGGAACCTTCGCATCCTCTTATTTTGACAAAGCCTTTTGCAATAGTACCTTCTGCTCCGGAATAGCCAGGACGTCCCATAGAGAAGTGTTGGAAAATGACTTCTTTAGTTGTTCCACCACGTTGAACTATGCTTTCGACTAGTGAGTCACGATTGCTTGCTCTTTAGGTTTTGCAGTTGTCATTGGCTTTGCGGCCGGTGCATCCGACAGTTTAACAACAACAGGTTTGATCGATGGAGCCTAAACCTTCGATGGAAGTGGACTCGGAGAGTTAGGAATAGCCGTCTTAGACTATGGAGGAATGGGCAATAGGCCTGCCGCTGGGCTAGGCATCGGTTGCGATGAAGCATTAGTAGGCAAGGCTAAGAACTCTCTGGTGAATCTACGCTTTGAACGTGTGTTGTAGTCCGATTGCACTCAGGGCACTTGATCGATTGGGATGTCATTCGGAAACACTGACTCTTCTCCTTCCATCCAAGAAAAGAGAGTCTGGTCTAGAATAATGTATGTTTCCTTCTGAATGGACATTCCTTGCATTTGATTGGCAAGGACAACATTGTCCATCTGCTGAGAGGCGTATGATTGGTTACCGAGATCCGATGCGCTGCTCAGGCTACGCTGGTCAATGATCTTTTGTTGCAAGTTTCCCTATGGACAATTTATTGGCATGTGCTCATCATTGCAAGGAAAGCACCATGAATTGGTGTCTTCAACTAAGTTGTTTTGTCCAGCCACCAACTCCTTATTTAGTCTAGGATGGACGGCCTGCATCGACAGGGTTACCGGAACTATTTGGTTACTTGGCTGAGATTAGGTATTTCCACGTGACTTATCCTGCCATTGATTTGATTGGCATAGAGCTTTTCCACCCTGGTAACTCTGGTAAGTCGGCTTCTAATAACTATATTGTTGTCGCTCCATCATAGTTAACTCATTGGTCATGGCTCACATCTGTTCTCTCATCTCGTTCATCTCGGCAACCAAGGGATTAGGCATAGGAGCTACTATCGGGCTGCCATCGGAGCTGTGCTCAAAGCATTTCTAGGATAAACATACATAGATTGGAGTGGAGCCATAGGCGCACTAGTGGAAGGAACTTCGGCCTCCGCAACGTTGCATTCGGGAAACAACGGCATTATCGATCTCGATGCCAACTTTCCAGTGGCAATCAGGTTATTTTCCGCAGTGACAGCCAAGGCATAAGCATTGGGTAGAGTCTCTCCACCAAGAGCTTGTAACATCATGGAGATATCGACATTGATCGACTTTAGGTAGAACATGAAAGCTAGATCCGGAGGTGGTCGACTGCCAACAAGCACCCTCTGCCAAGTCGAATAGAACCTCGCATTAAAATTGGGAAAAGCTTCATGAGGAGCTCACTTTATATTTTCCAATTGATGGTATAGTGATGATCTATCACCAGCATTGGAGAAACATTCATAAAATAGAATTTTGAGCTGGTACCAACTTGCAATAGTACTAGCTTCAAGGGTGCGGTACCAATTTAGCGCCTTTCCTCGGAAGGAGGCGGCGAGCAGCCTAAGAGCTACATTTTCGTTTGATACACTGTGCACCAGACATACGTCTACCACATCTTGCAAATGCTTTGTTGGTGTCTTTGACTCATCCCCAGAATACTTAGGGATAGCTTTTAGGGCAGAAGCAGGAATGGGGGCCCATACTACAGGAGGCACAAGTGCAACTAAAGGGCAGTCGGAGTCCCAGGCTACATAATTCATAGCAGCCATAGGTACAAGCGGATCAGGTGATGACAGTGGAGTGGGCAACGGAGGAGACGGAGGAGGTGAAGGGTTTCCTCAGCGGCCTCTCGTGTGCATGAAAACCAATGGTGGTACAAGCTAGCCAGGGACTCCTGCAGTCTGCAGCCTTGTTACAGGCTGATGACTCATACACACTTATAAAATCAGGCAATTGTGCTAGTTCGCGGTCCCATTAGGCGTGCTAGAAAAATAACTGTTGACTCAAAAAATTGCATGTAGTAGCAGTCTTATGGGAAACTTAGCTAATGGGGGACGTTGTGTGCTAGCTAAGTGACCTTCGAGATTTTACCAAAGCCGACTCTTCGCTTAGTGGGGAAGTAAAAGGTGAGGAAGATAGCAAGAATGTAAAAATTTACACTACAGGCGATGCACCAAGGGCTTATACAAATTTACCAAAGCACAGTGCATAATGCAAAGGCCCGAACCACTAAATTGTTGTTAATTAAACTAACTTTCTCAAAAGCACTTGAAACGTAAGAGTACCTTCTATTTTGCATAACATAATTTTAGCATAACTTTTAGCTAACATAGAAGAGTTGAAGTGAAACATGGTCTACATTTATTGAGTTATGAAAAATTACAGAAAGTTGAAGAATAGGCATTCATCAAATAAAATAAAATAGCGGCACAGACCAATAGTCTCATTAAATGCATAAACAAACAGAAAGGCCGAAACTATTTGGCACAGTCTGGAGTCTTTAAAATTCAATAAAGTTATTACAAAGGCCTTATTCCCAATGCTTGGGAGTTTTTGCTAACTTAACCAACAACCTAATAAAAAGAAAACATGGCATATTATAGGCCAGCCAATCACCTGAAAACGCACCAAGAGAAAATAAAATGCGAGCAAAGATCGACAGCCAGATCACCTCGAGTCGCCACAACGAACATCAATCAGTCAGGAGCATGCCAACGAAACCACGACCTGGAATGAAAAACCATGTAGCAGTAGGAGAGAATATGTAGTGCCAAAGCAAGAAATGTGGCAGTAGGTGGGGACAAAAGGGGCCAATAGCAATTCCAAGGTATTGGCGCAACAACAACTACCATGTGTCGCCCAGATGGAACCCGACAGAAAGTCAAAGAAATGCCCAGCGAAAAGCTCCGAGATGGAGCCACATGTAGCACTCCGAGGAAGATTAAGTACTAGGTGGACCCAGCTCAGAAAGCAGCCAAAGAAAGCCATGTGGCACGCAGACAGAGACCGACATAAAGCGAAGCGATACAAAACACAAAAAGCTTCAAGAGACAGCCATGTGGAGCGCTCCGAGGGTAGTGAGCACTTGTAAAGGAAGGCGCAACCTCAAAGGTAAATATAAAACTGCAAAGGCTTTGGTAGTTTTATGTTGAACAATACCATCTTAGTAGTTTTTGACAAGCTGACGAAGGTTTCACATTTCATACCTGGAAATTTGAAGGATGGATCATTGACTCTTGCGAGGAAATTTGTGCAAGAGATATTCAGATTGCATGGTGTACCAGAGACCATTATTTTTGATAGAGATACCAGGATGACATATAGGTTCTGGACTACACTGAATGCAGCTTTGGGAACTAAATTGAATTTTAGTTATGCATATCACCCACAAACCGATGGCCAAATTGAAAGGGTCAATCAGGTTGTGGAGGACTTACTGAGGATGTACTACATGGATCAGTAGTACAAGTGGGAGGAATATTTACCATTGGTTGAGTTTGCCAACAATAACTCATTTCATGCATCATTGGGTATGACACCTTTTGAGGCACTTTATGGACGAAAATGTCACACACCCATCAGTTGGGACAAGATGGAAGACAGGATCATTATTGGTCTAGATATGATCAAGGAAATGGATGAGCAAATGAAGTTGATCAAAGGTAGGTTGAAGGAAGCAACCGATAGAAAAAAGAGCTATGCTAATAGGATCAAGACTTTCAGACAATTTGTTCTAGGAGATAAAGTCTTCTTGAGGGTTAAGCCTCATAAGAGCCCTATCTCATTTAGGAAATCATCAAAGTTGGCACCGAGATTTGTGGGACCATTTGATGTACTGGAAGTTATTAATCCAGTTGCATATAGACTAGCGTTACCACCTTCACTAGCTCGACTCCATAATGTTTTCCATGTTTCTTTGTTAAAACCATATCATCATGATGCATCTCATATTCTTGATTGGTGTTCATTACAGGTACAGGATTCAGGGGTGGTGCTAGTGGAGCCCATCTAAATCCTAGACAGGCGTAGCATTAAGTTACATAATAGAGATAGTACTCAGTACAAGGTCTAGAGGGACCAATATATTGAGGATAGTGCTACATGGGAGGATTTTGAGACGATAGACCATCATTTTCCTCATTTTCTTTCATAGATTAGCATTTTTTTTGTGCGGAGATACTTGATACTCTGGTTTTTGATTCACATGTTGTGAACTTTGATAGCGTGGATGTTATTGTTATTTTTTATGCTTATGTTTGAGAACTATCCTGTTAGTTACTATTTCATGATGATTGAGATACTATGCTTTACCTATCGAGAAATTATATGTTTACTGATTGAGATAGTATGTTTTATTGATGGTGATGTTATGCTTATTGAATGACTAATAAGACATTGAGACGATGTCTCTTCCAAGAGGGGAAGGATGTCACGTATAGATTTCATTTGATTAATTAAATGCAATTATTAATCATTATGTCGCTATTTAAATTGAAGTTAAATGATTATTTTAATGAAAGTTAAATTGAAATTGAAATTGAAATACAATTATCATGATTTGAAATGCATTTATATTTAATTTCAGGGTTTGTCATTGCTAATGTAAAATCGAGTGCAAGTGAATGCAGGAATAGGTGAACGTGATTGAAGGCGAGAACAACGATCAGGTAGAGTTGTTTAGCCGATTGACGTTTATAAGTAAGATGAGATCTCACACACTCACATAGATAATATTTTAATGTATTTTTTGTTTATCATGTTTGCAAATTTTAAATCTAGTTTTAATGTAATTTCTCAAAATTGTGAAAAATGCATGTTGATTTAAATAATGATTTGGTTAAATTTGATGAAATTGACTTAAATTAAATGATTGGATTGCTTGTCTAAATATTTTATTATTGATTGAAAATAAGATGTTTGTATTTTGAAATTTAAAATAGAATTAGCTTGTATTTTGAAATTTAATAAACTTTAAATGAATAAAGTTGTGTTTTATAAATTTAATTGTTTTAAATTGAAAATTATGAAAGGGAAAAGAATTAGACTTTGAAATTAACAAATATGTTAAATTGTGTTATTGAATTTTTTTTTGAAAAGAAATAGAAAACAAACATCCGTTCAAATTGAAAATTGGCATTCAAAACTTCAGTTTAACAAGCTAAAGAAAAATATCTTCAATTAATTATGAAGTAATCAAAAATTGGAAACTCTGAGTTTGAGTTTTGAACTGGAGATCAATGAATATTTTGTGGATCTCATTTGAATTGATAACTCAAACAATGCATGAAAAAACACAAGGGGGACTAAAGAATTTTGAAATTGGGCAAGACCATGAAAATTGGTTTTTAATCTTAAACCGAAAAATTCGTTTTACTATTCTTGATAAAAAATAAAATAGACAGAGTAATATCCAAGAGGGAGGAGTGGCAGAGAGGAGACTCCTTTGCATGTCACACAACCAATAGTGGAGAACTGGAGGGGGTTAAGATCCCACGCGTAGAGAGGAGAGAACTCCTTCCACACAGCAGGACAAGACTCTCCAACCCACACAACCCTCACATCCCACACAGCCAGAGAAGGGTTCCTAAAAGGTATCTCCATCTCACGCGGCCATCCACAAGATCTCCATTCACCTTATTACACAAACGCAAGAGAAACACGTGGCCAGGGATAGGCTCCCTTCACCCACGTGCAACTAAGAGGAAGGAGTGGTAGGCAGGGAGGACTTAGGAGAGGGTGCGGCCAGGGGAAAGATAGGCACAAGGACTGGTAAGTGCGCAGGTCCTCACATACCCTCACACTACGCACGGCCAGTGATAAAGGCATGGGGTATAGATAGCTGGTGAAGGTGCATCCAAGACAGAGAATATAGGAGCCATGAAGGAATTTTCAGGAAGACTCCAAGAGCAACAGAATACAGCCAGAGAGAAGAAATTCAAGAACAAAGGATTAACAAAACAGAAAATACAAAGGAGGCTCACAAAAAAAAATCATTTCCAAATTAAAGAGTTTAGCAGGTAGGATCTTGCATAATTGAACAAACCAGGAATAGATTTAAAATATAAATGCAATGTTATAATTATGTGAATTTTGGAAATTATTAAAAAAAAAAAATCTGTTGATTCAAAATTTTGTATTAACTGTAAACTGTGATTATTCTTCATTTCCAGAATATTATTGAATTTAGAAACAAAAGATTTTTAGGAAAATTCTGATTGAAATCATGAAATAAACAGTTGAATAAATTTTAGGAAGAATTTCAAAAAAAAAAAAAACAACTTTTAAATTTAGATTCAAAAATGATCCTAAACAAAAAAATTATTATTTTTTTTTTGACAAAAAATTGTAGTTGAAATTGGTTTGAAAAGAATTTAGACATAAAATATTTGATAGAATAACTTCAAAAATTCAACACTATTTTCGAAACAGAGGTATTTAAATATTGAATTTTTGCCATTGAAACAAAACAGTCAAAACAAAAATAAAAAATGAGTTTATTTAAATCTATTTGAATATTTATTTATTTATTTTATGAAAGTATGTTAGATAGAAACTAAATCATTTAAATTTTAATACGATTTATTTAGAAACAACAAGAAGGAACTTGAAACAATATTAAATAGATGAGTACAAATGATTGAACGTGTGCTCTTTTATGACTGTTTTTATATGTATTTAACTTGCATACTCGAGTTATACCTTCATTATTTTTTATTATTAAATTTACTCTATTTAAATTATTAATTTTATGTCTTTTATGGATTTAAACAATGAAAATGAACGACCTTTTTGAACCATTTTCGCTTCAAACAAGTTTTCAGTTTGTTGTTTTCAAAATATTGTGTTTTACTATTTAGACCATGCATGATTGATAGATGACTATGCATGTTATGTTTTTGGGAAAGTTACCTTATGGGATGGGTGTCGAATATAGGTAAATAGAGAGTGTAGTTTTTCTTTTCCAAAACTGCTTTATTTGTCATGCATGACATTTTACTTGGCCAAGTAACTTAAGGACTATTGAAATAGATGGATTTATTGAACTCTCTACCATATCCTACTATCGAACTTGCTTGTTTCTTAAATGATTTAGAAAAATGAAAATGCTTGTGGTTTTACTAGTTATACTAGGCACGCACTAGATCCCATCTTTCTCATAGACTGCTTCTTGCTAAGCAATTTGTGCAGGGTTGGGTATTTCTTGATTGACTAAGGAATTCCGAGGAAGTGTAAGCTTCGAGGTTGAGCGGAAAAAATGCCTGATCCTTGTTCTCGTCTTCTTTGTTGAAGATTTGATTTTGGATCGAAGATCAACGAATGGCATCTTCTTTTATGCTTTATATATTCTTTATTATGTAATGAAGAGCTTAAGGCGGTTGAATGCCTAAGTCTCAATTTGTAATTGATATTATTATCATCTATTGTATTTAGAATCGAAATTGTGTAATATGACACATGTATGTATTTAGACTAGAATTGAATATGAAATTATCTTATTGACTTTATGTCATTGTTTGTAATCGACTAGTTTCTTTGATGTCTAAATGAATGAGATAACGACTATATTTTGAATATAATTTATTTTATTTAAAGTATTTGTCAATGTTGTTTTAAAGAGTTTCGCTCTTTACAATTTGAGAGAAGAATTTCAATTTTTATGTTGATTTTATTGGGTATTTGATCGAAATAAGCCTTGGGATGCACAATATAGGGTCATAGGGGCCTATTAATGATGATGTAAAGGGTAATTAAGGGATAAAATATCTAAAATTATCCCTTTCTTCAAGGGTATATAATTTTTTGGCAGCACATTTAGCCCCCACTTTAGTGAGAGATGAACTTGCTTCAAAATCATACTAAAGTAGCCAAATGACCGTGCCAATGCAAATGGTAAAGGATAACAAAGATGAAGGGGGTGGTCAAGCCCGTAGGATTCAAGATCCTAAGTCAAACTGACATAAGTGCAAAAGGACACATTCAAGGGTGAATGATTTATAGCAAAACAAGATACATGATCATGCAATGACAAGTGCTAAAGGAAAGAGAAGAATGAAAGTAAAAAAGGGTGGATCGAGCTTCGACCATTTGTCTAGCTAGTTGTGGATCAGATCTAGCTTGTTTTTCCAAAAAAAGGCATACTCACTCTGAGGCGATGAAACTTATGGTTGTCTGTCAGGTGAGAAGTCCAAAGAAGTGGTTTAGTGAGAAAGTCATGCCAGTGTGTCGGCTTCCCATCATATAATGAAAATTTCATACCAGTGTGTCAGCTTCCCATCATACTAACCATACCAAAGTTACCCTCTTGATACCTTTGATAAGGTACCACAATGCTTTTGTAAATTCTTTTAAATACTATGTAAATATTTTATTAAAGGGGATTTTTCTTTGTTCATGTACAGTCTTCTTCTTAGGGAGCATTGTGCCTAATGTCTCCAAGAGAGGACAAGTCAAAGTGTCAAATCATTGCCCATGGGATTCCTCATTCACATAATGCCATGTTAGTAGATTGTACACTCTTGGATGAAATAAAACCCAATGAAACCACCAAGAAGAGGACACGTCACAAGAAAAAGGAAAATCACGCCATGAAATTTTGTAAAAAGATGTCATCTATGTATTCCCCCACTTTAAAGCAGTTGCTAACACCATTATTGTGAGAAATTGCTTAAAGTAGCCAAGGATAAAGGCTAAGAAGACATTAGAGCCAAATTGGAAAGCCCTATGCCAAGTCATATGTTTCCGAATTAAGCTACATCATGAAAAGGTAGTATGTCACGTGCGAGTCAACTTAAGACATGTCGTCCACATCCCAAGCTTGTTCTTATATGTTAATGAAAGGTTAACAAAAATTGACATACGAGGACAAGGCTACTTAACCCCTTACCCCCACTTAGTGAAGGACAAAGGTGAGCCTGGAATGGATGATGATATTCTGTTCCTTTGCAATAGCGAGTATGCTATGATCCTACAACTATTACATGGAGAGGAGCAACAACTAATGTTATTTATGTGGACAGGTAAACAAGTTTTTTGCAAAGTTGGCCTTGATTGTATATACTTTGTCATATATGTGAGCAAGGTCATTGTAACTCGGTTGGCATGAAATGTTGTTCTTAGGTGGGTAAAGGATGAGTTCGGGTGTAGTGTGAGCTTGTTACTTTTCATGTGATGGGGTAGAAAGAATTAGAGGATTCTTAGGATGTCCCACGGGGTATCTATGAGGTTCATTGATTGAGGGGGATCTGATGGACACTTGTGTATGCATAATGATGACGGTCTTGGTTTGATGTATGTCTAAGAAAGGGAAATATAGTATCATCTTTTTACCATCACCCAAGGAAAACACGATACTATTGTTTGAAAGGAGGTCAACAATGTTGTTTTCTTGCACCATCATAACTTCATCGTATGTAAGGGAATTATTATCAATAGTTTGATTTTCTTGTTTATTGATAGTGGAGATACTAGGAGAAGACTCTAGTTTATTTTCTAAAGTCTCTTTCTCTTGTGCCATAGTATATGCCCTAGCAGAGAGGTTAGAATTTGTAAAATAGATTCACAAAAAATAGGGGAGACATCAAGAGAAGGACCATTATAAGTTTCATGGTTACCAATGATTGGACTTTTTTGTTCAAAGAGGTTTTTCGAAATAGTAGGGGCATCAAGAAAAGGAGGAAGAAGATTTACATGAGTCTTAATAAGGATAACTTCTAACACTAAACTATCATCTTCACACCGAGGGTGGATAGTAGGAGAAGGATAATTGTCATGGGAATTTATGAGTTCATTCCTTTGCTCCCTAATGTCTTCCAAAACAAGATAAGTAGGGGAAGGATCATAAAGAGGGTTGTTATAGACCTTAAAGATTAGATTATCTAAGATCAATATATCATCCTCATCATTTACAATCTCATTATCTTGTGTTATGATATCTTCCCAAGGGAGATGAGGAGAAGAACAAGAAAATTCCTTCCCGATTCTCAACGATTGTATCTTCGTGCACCAAGATACCATCATCACTAAAAGGAGAGGTATCAGGAGAAGAACAATTATGATCATCATGATTGTCTATGCTTGCAACATCTTCTATCACATCATCTTCACAAATAGGAGAGATAGGAGGGGGTGTAAGTTGAGTGTAAATGTTGGCATGCTCACTCTCTTGTACTAAGAGATTCTCATAACTAGGGAATGCATTGAATGAATGACTAGCATGCTTATTAATTAAATTTTTCTTTGCAAGTTTGGAAAATATGGAAACTAACATTTTTAAACAATACAATGTTAAGACCTAGAATGAAATATAATTTTCAAATTTCAAACAAGGTAATTTACTGATTACACTATCCAATGATCTAAAAATAGAATGTTGTGAAGGCAAAATTGAATTTAAGCAATACATGAAATGGACCAATTTATGCTAGATGCATGTAATAAAAATTTGCCCCATTGATATAGATAGATAATGGTAGCAAACAAAAGATTAAAAATAGGGTTTTCAGCTCTGTAAAAGGCAGTTTTAGCCTGGGCATAAAGGGACATAGTCGCCCAAGGTGGCGAATTAGTCCTTGCTGGGGTTATTTTTCTTCAAAATTTGCAGAATTTTTTGATTGATTTTGATGGTTTATGTGTGGTATGATGCACACCTAAGATGCAAATGCAAAATCTCAAAAATGTTTAATGTTTTAAGATGAAAAAAAGCAACCTATATGCACTTTCACTAATGCAAAATTTTAGAAATCCTAGAATGCAACTTAACTAATGCAAAATGAAATGCAAGCTAATTCTAGGATGATGATGTACTCCAAATCAGTAAAGAAGGTATTTGAAATGTAGGTTCACCAAAATGTAACAAATATTTTGGTACCACCTAGGATTCTCTAACACTTCTAGGGTTTTTCACCTAAAAGGAGAGAGGGATACCAAAATGGAAATGTTCACATTCAAGAGTAATGCAAGTATGATGTGAATATGTCTAAATGAAATGATCTAAATGTTGGAAATTGATAAAAGAGACTAAAAGCTAATGTAAGACTTAGAAAATGCAACTTGTTTGAAAAAACATTGTGATATGCAAACATGACCTAAAAATGGGAACAAAATTAAATAGAAGATTGTGAAACAAAAGGTGTGCACCTAGAAGTGTGCTACAGACTTGAAACAACTAAATTTCTATAAATATTGATTTTTAGGTCTAGTGGAACACTTGTGCCAAACTGGGTGACTTAGTCCAATTTCAGGACAATTCTAGAAAATTGCTCTGGGCCCTATTTCAACCAAATGGGTATTTAGATCAACAAAATTCTTTGAAAAAATTGCATAGTGGGACTAAGTTGCCACAACTGGGGGAAGTGTCCTTTTTGTCTTTTTTGAAAATTTGAAGGTGGAGATGAAAGCTCTTGACTTACACTTTCTGTTCCTCCAAGTATTCAGACCAAAAACCTTGATTTTTGGCTCGTGGGTGTCTTTTTGTGTAGATCTTCACCAAGTCAACAAGGAGATACCCTCAAAAATTCTTCAACCTATTCTTCAAGAATATCTAAGCTTGCAAGGTACCTAAATCTGCAAACACACAAAGAAAGAGAGAGAAATGTTTGATGTTATGGCATGGGGGTTTGCCTTGGACAAACCCCTTTTAGATAATTAAATCAAGTGAAGAAACAAGATAATGAATCATGAAGTATGATAATGAGATTAGAAACTTTCCATGATGATTGATCTTGAATGTCTGTGGCAATGGATGAAGATTCAACCCTTGAATGCTTTGAAAATATGTCTTGATGACTTAGAATACTAAAACCCTAGCTTGCTTGAGAAGAATGGTGAATGAGAGATTGAGTAATGAATGAGAGTTGTGAATAATAATTAATTAGGGTTTAAAGGCTTGTATTTATAGTAAATCCACCTAAAACACCTGTTAATTTGATCCCCAAGGTTGACATGAAGGAAAAATAAACTTAAACCCTATTTTTTCTTGCTCAAACCTCAAAAATAGCCCAAATAGGACTAAGTCACCAAGCTATGCGACTTTGTCCCACTTGTATGGGACTAATTTTCCTAGATGGGTGACTCGGTCCCACAAGGGCTCTTTTTCTAGCTGGATTGTCTGAGAGTGAAGAATTTTAGTTTTTATGTTGATTTTATCGGGTATTTGATCAAAATAAGCCTTGGGATGCACAATATGGGGTCATAGGGGCCTATTAATGATGATGTAAAGGGTAATTAAGGGCTAAAATATCTAAAATTGTCCCTTTCTTCAAGGGTATACAATTTTTGGTGACACAACCACTAACATTTTATTTTTTGGAATCTCATCAAATACCACATATTCCTTTTTGGCCAGTTCATGCTTCTTTTCCTACAACTGATCCTTATACATGACCTTCTCATTGAATATAACATCTCTACTCCTAATGATTTTATGATTTTCATAAGCCCATACGCGATAACCAAATTCATCTACTCCATAACCAATGAAGGTACATTTTTTAGACTTAACCTCAAGCTTGGTTCTATTTTCAATATCAACATGGGAAAAAGCTTCACAACCAAAGGTTTTTAGAAATGAATAGTTTACCTTTTTACCTGTCCATGCCTCCTCTAGAATTCCACCATCTAAAGGATTTGAATATCCTCTATATATTAAATAAACATCGTTATGTACAACATCTGCCCAAAACTGTAAGGGTAGTCCAACATGCAATCTCATGCTCCTTGCATGCTCCATAACGGTCCTATTCATCCTCTCAGACACAAAATTTTCTTGTGGGGCTCCAAGAACCATTTATGCCTACATATTCCATTCTATGAAACATAAGTTTCAAACTCTTTGTTGCCTACAGATTCCATTATATGAAACACAAGTTTCAAATTCTTTGTTTTAAAAGTTCCAAACACTTCTGATTTTTTTTTTAGGAAATACACCCATGTTTTCCTAGTTGCATCATCAATAAAAGTAACATAATAACAAGATCCACCAAGAGAAGATACTTGAGCTGGTCCCCATACATTTGAATGCACAAGCTCTAATTTCTCACTTTTCTTCTCTTTCCCAACTTTGAGAAATCAAACTCTTTTCTATTTTCCATAAACACAATTTTCGTAGAACTCCAAGTTAATTTGCTTTAGACCTGGTAGATTTTTTTTGAGTGGAGGATCTTCATCCATTTCTCACTCATGTGCCCAAGTCTATGGTGCCACAATTCTATTTCTATCCATGCAACGAGTGCTCTAATTGTCTCAATAGCAACTATTTTTGTAACAACTAAGGTAGAATAAGTATTACCAGTACACAAATACAATGTACCTACCTTTTCACCTTTAGCTACTACTAATGCACCTTTAGTGACCTTCCAGACTTTATCTATAAAGGTAACTATGAAGCCTTCACTACCCAGTTGTCCTGCAGAGATTAAATTCCTTCTTAAGTTTGGAACATGCCTCACCTCCTATAACAAGGATTCATTTCCATTTTGCAACTTGATTTTAATCTTTCCTTTTCCAACAATTTGACAGGGTTCATCATCACCCAAATATACCTATCCAAAATCACCTTGAACATAATCTACAAAATATTTCCTATGGGGTGTGGCATGAAATGAAGCCCCTAAATCTATTACCCAGGAATCATTGACATTATCTAAACACAAAATTAAAGCATCCTACAATATATTACTTGCAACATTAGCTTCCTTTCTCTCATCATGTTGTATGTCTTCTTGTTTGGATTTTTGAGACCAATAATCCTTCTTCAAGTGTCTTGGCTTTCCACAATGCCAACAATCTTGTCTTCCTCTGGATTTAGATTTTCCTTTCTTCGACCTCCCTTGTGACTTCCCATAATTTGTAGGGATTTTTCCTCTCTTGTTTATTCTTCCCTTGTTCTCTATGGTCAAAGCATTACCCGATGATGAAGTCTCACCTATGGTTTTCCATCGCATTTCCTCACTAAGGATAACACCAACAACATCATCAAATTTCAATGTATTTGAACTAGAGACAAACTTACTTACAACCATTACCAAGTTATTCTAGCTTTCTGAAAAATAACATAAAACTAAGAGAGCCCTCACCTCTTCATCAAAATTCACTTTTATAGAGTTACCTGACTGGTAATCGTATTAAACTAATTTTAATGATCTTTCACAAATCCACCTTCAATCATTTTCAGATTAAACAAACGCTTCATGAGAAATACCTTATTTGACATTGAGGTTTTTTCATACAATTTAGCCAAAGCAAACATCAGATCCTCTATTGTCTTGGCTTCTATTATATTGAACGCAAAAGATGGTGCTAGGAAAAACCAAATGGTTCCCAATGCCTTTCTATCCAAAATATTCCATTCTTCATTGGACATTGCAACTTATTTATTTGATTTTCCTTGCAATGGCCGCCATAGATCCTTTTGATACAAATAATCTTCCATCTACATCTTCCATAATTGATAATTCTGGTGGTTGAAATTTTCAACCTTGAATTTTCCTTCTTCCATTGATCCCACTCAAATCTAGAGGTTTCCTACCAATCAACTAAAATACACACGACTCTAACACCAACTATTAGGATTTAGGCAAATCAGAACAATAAACATTAACAATTATATGCAAATTAAATAACCCCAAAATAACACAAAAGAAATCAACACAAAAATTTAACGTGGTTCACCCAATATGGGCTACATCCATAGAAACTCAACCACCTAATGATTTTATTGTCCAGTGCAAAACAGATTATAGTGTCATGAATTACACACACTGCAACTTACATCCTAGCCGCTTATACCAAGATTTTTGGAAGCTTCCAAAATTAGGGTTTTACAAAGTCATTTTTCATTTGACATGTCAACGGTAAAACCTTAACAAGTTAATGTTATAAGGATACGTTATGAGAGTACGGTATTTGCATGATCAATCGTCATATATCAAAATATGGGAAAATGCAAGGGGGTACAAAATTTCAACACATACCACAAGATTTAACACAATATATACCTTATGGACACCTGATTCATAGAGGGAAAAACCTAGACTCCAAAAGCACCCACACTCAATGTATTACTTAACAATGAAACGTTACAATATACACTAATAGAGTCTCCATGAATATTCCTAAAACATCGTCTGTCTAATGCATCCTCCATATTTCCAAGCATGTATCTACACATCCCATACCATGCTTAACATATACACTCCTCAGAAGAAGATTCAATACAATGAAAGTTAATACAATACCACCAACAACCAACCCACTAAACATAGGCTTGATTTTATAGACTCAAGCTCACATAAATACAACCAAGTGGTAAGGTAAAACCATGTGACTCAAAACCATGATTTTACAAGACCATTGGCCCCACATTTAATTTTTGGTACTAAGTTTCCCAATATTAAATAGATTTTCCCAATGTACAACCCACACATAAAATATCTAACCCAATATTACATACAACTTTACAATCACTTGACCTCAAATAAATATTAATGTGGCTAAACACAACTCTTAAGGATGCACCACAAAAAAATATCCTAACAAAGAAGTCATTGAATATCCTCCAACCTCCTGTGCCTCCATCCTCCACTAGATTTTCTACTTAGAAAATTTGACTTTGAATCTCAATTTTAAATTCTCTCCACAAGATGGAAATCATATACAAGCAATATTGCATCCAATTACAATTGAGGAATTTTTTTGACACTTTTACATTTTGACATACCAATTAATTACTTGTGAAAATGGACCCTATTTTAAACAAAATGATACAACTTGAATCTAGCTTGACTTTATTTGATAATTTATATTATTTTTACTAATAGACTATGAAATAAAATATATAATTACCTATGATAATCTCCCTCTATACATTTTCATCAATCTTCTCGTTCCTCTCTATTTTATTTTTAGCTTACACTAAAAGAAACCAATTGACAACCAAACAAAACTTTAGCACAATCTAAAGTGGATTCATTCAATAAAATTATATTAAAAAATTTACACTAGCATTCCTACTCCCTTTCAATCAATCCTCAAGAATCTCAATCTATTCTTTATCGATCTCTACTTGCATATTCTTGGGGTGCTTTCCAAATTCCATCTTAAATAATTTGATGCCTTAGAACCCATTGGCCACTCCCTTATGTGGGACTTACAAATAAGAACTTTATATAGTACTTGCTTTGACAAGGATCATAGTGTCCTATGCTACCACATTCACGATTTGAGAGCTAGTACATTACTCTATTTCATCATCTTGTGAATTTATTCCTTCAACACTGCTGATATTTTTTTAATATGAAAATACATGCACCCATTGGGTCTCTCCACTATTGACTCTATCTCAATACAAATTCACACCAAACAAATTTAATAATGATTCAAAGATCATAATAAAAACCAAATATGAATAAATGAGAACTACACCAACACTAATGACATTTTTTGTGTATGAAAAAAATACATCCATAGGGTCTCTCCACTATCCAATTAATTTTAGTTTTAATCTAAATACCAAAAAAAAAAAAATGATTCAAAGATCGTGACATAAACCAAATACAAACAAATGAGAATTATATTGACTTTCAATGAGATACCAATTGAAAGTGAAGCACAATTATTATACAAAAAACAAGCAATGTCTTGATTTGAGTTACTTTATGTACAATAGGTAATGGAAGATCTCAATATGCACACTCTCCACAATGAAGTCATGTAAAGATTTGGTGTTGAACTCGTAACTAGCAACTCACCTTTGTAATTTTTGCTTACATTAAATATTTTGGTGCCAAGAAGATCATGAAAGAGGAATCAAAGATCATAGTAGTAGAGGACATATTGGTGTAGAGACAAAGAATACAGGAAATAAATTGTAGATTCAATCTAGTCTATAGTAGGCCTAGATTCACTATGTAAGTTCATTTCACAAAATTTTATCTTTGGTAGACGTCTTCAACCTATCACTCATCCAACCCATTTTTTGGTTAGAAGAAAATGCAATATCTTCACCTTTGAAAAGAGGAAATTTTATAGTAGGAGAGCACTTACTATGTATGTAAACACGGAATGTGATAACTATAGAAGTGTCAAATTTATTAATACACATGTATATCTCATTGAGTTGATATTCGCTCTCTTTACTTACATTACAATCTATGGATGATGAAAATGTGAATCACAAATAGTAACAATGCAATGAAAGTACAAAATTCACACTTCAACAATCACACAATGAAGCTCAAGATCTTGGCTTAGAAATGATTAACAAAGAGTCATCATAGCAAAGACCTTGATTTGGTCCAGAGTGGGTTTCTCTTCAAAGTAATAATAACTATGAAAGAACAATAAAGATATGATAATGATAATGATAAATGTTCAAATATAAATGATACTTATGCTTGATAATGATAATGATAATAATAACTTGATTGCTTGCTAATGCTTGAAAATACTCTTGATAATGCTTGATAATACTCTTGATAGTAATCATGATCTAGTTTCTCTAGGGGATATGAATGAATGAAGGATTTATATTTATATGCTTCACTTGATATTTGATCAATGATGGAGATTAATTAGAAAGATCAATGGATAGGAAAATTCAAGATAGGGTAGGACCTATAATTTGAATTTTGGAGGGAAAATAAGAAGAATTAAAAATAAATAAATTTATTTAATTCAAAATGATAGTTGGAGAAATAAAAAAATATTATTTATTTATTTTAGAAAAAAATATTTATTTTTTTAATTTTATTTAAAAGAGAGTATTAGATAATTAAATAATTTAAAAAAAATTAATTAATTATAGAGGGCCAGAATTAAAATAAATTTTAATTTTAATGTTGGAGGGAAAATGATAAGTGGTGAACTAATTAAATACTTAAAAATTATTTAATTATTATGGATGAAAAGAAGGAAATATTAGCATAATTAATTATAAATAGAAGAAATGATAAGGATAATGATGAAATGATAAGATAAAAATACATTAGTAATTTTTAAGTATCTACACAATCCACTCAAGTACTTCCTCTCCAATAACATTTTGAATTGTTTATTTGATATCATTCACATTGTATTCTCATCCATCTAGTTTAAAACCTCTTCTTTGTAATGTCCAGTTCAAATTTAAGGGAGACCTTTACAAATGAAATATATAAACCATTGCTCCAATTGATGAGCACTTAGTGACTATAGACTAGTCTTCTAACCACACCCCAATGAGTAATAAATGTGGCGGTGTCCTATTATATAGTACTATATACTATGATATCACTAGTAATGGAAGGAGTAATTTAGATAAATTTTCTTCCTATAGCCATCTCTCCTTAATGCCTACTACAAACTCACCATACTTCAGTTGCATCTAATTATGTAATATCCTAATAAATTTGTATCAATAATAAGATATAACTAGATCAATTATATTACAATGTCTAGAAAAATATGTTACATATTTATAAATTGATATGTGATGTATCTTTTATATGTATTTAATTTGATACATGATATATACATTACATAATTTAAATTTAAATTAAATGTATGTTTATACAAAAAAAATTAATAAGATAATCTAGGAAATTAAATTAATTTATACAAAATTAAATTTGTATGTAAAATTAAAGAGGAGTTATATTTAAATTAAATTACCTATTTTTTTTTCTCTAGAATGTAATTAAAATAGAAGTGTAAACTATCTTTAGGAAGAAAATGGTGGAGAGAATTATGAATTTGTGAATGTAGTTTGTATATAAATTACATGTGTATATTCAAATTATTTTGTTAGTTTAGTGGGATATAATTATATGTTTATTAGTACCCAAGAAGCCCTAGATTATCATTAATCATTAATGGCACTACTTAAAGATGCATTAGCTAGGAGACTACTTCCTCAATCTAATGGACATTTAAATTATTATTATTTTTGGAAAAAGGTGAGATTTCTACAAGATATTTCAAAGGTATTAAAGTAAATACTAAGGATTCCATGGTTACTTTTCTTAGGAAGGGAATTATTTCATAAGGAATGGCCCAAGAAGAATTCATAAATCATAGTAAGTAATGTGTGGAGATTAGATCTAGGGAAGGTAGTAATGTTAATTTTCTTCTTACCTTTGATATTGTACGATGGGTATAATGAAGCCATCAAATAAATGAGAGTGGAGAATATGTACTTAATTTTTATGTTAGGTGTTAAAATTAAGGTCAAAGGAAAATATATAATGTTTTGGTATTGAAGATCTCACAATTGAAATTATTGTGCGTAACTTGGTATGATAAGGTAAATATTATGCAACTCTTTAAAATCTTTCCAATATTTTTTCATTATGAAGTCTACTCATATTGTTAGATATCTATTATTTCTCTTAAGACATGAAAATTTTGTAAATCTGACTTCTAACCATTGATTTTCTTTTGAATTTTATAAATAATTTAAATTTTTGCAATCTGTGGTTTTCCTCATTGAAGAAGTTTCAATATTTAGAGTCTAATTTTTCAGTTGCTTAACCTTTGCTGGATTGAAATTAATCTTCTATTTATTCTTAAAAACCTTTGCTAGGTGTACAACCAAACTCTGCAACCTTCACCAGCATCCTCCTTGCCTGTGCCAAAATGGGATCTTTTTAACGGGGTATGAACATCCATCGAAGCATAAAGGAAATAAAATTTTGACCAGATGTTGTAGCTGCAACCGCCTTGGTAGACATGTATGCAAAATGTGGAAGCATAGACAAGGCACGTGAATTGTTTGGCAAAATGCCTCAAAAAAATGTGATCTCATGGAATGCCATGATTGCAAGGTATACACAAAAGGGATTTGTTGAAAAGGCTTCAAAAAATTTCAACAAAATGCAATTGGCAGGTGTACATGCAACCTCTACAACCTTTGCCATCATCCTCCTTGCCTGTGCCAATAACATATCATGGATGTGTGGATCTATTTTCTTGCTCCTGCAGATTACATATGAATACAGGTTTAGGAGTATTTACAATGTGATGTTAGTTTTTATTGGGATCTTAAAAAAGGTGACTTTTGTTCTTTCAAGCATCTATGCAATAGTGGGCAAGTGGTGTGAGAAAATGGTAATGAGATTGATGAAAGATAAGGAATTAAAATTTTCTTCGAATGTATTGGAGGTCATGCACTTCTTTTGTAGAAATTAAAAAGCTTATTCCTTCATGAAAATTAAATTCTACAATTTTCTATTTTTCAATTTTCTAGAGAGGATTCTAAACAGTTGCATTATTTTCAAAATTAGCACATTCCTTAAAAATTATTACATTAATTTTTGATATCTTCCTCTGTTACAGCTGAGAAAAGGGAAGGCATAATTTAATCTTTTGTACTATTCATTGGAATATGTTGATAAGATTGATTTTTTTTGTGATGATTCCAATTTGTTCCAGGCATGCAACTTAGGCTTTCAGATTTTGATCTGTTATGCATATATAAAAAATTTCAACAAATGCTCTCCCAATATTAAGCATTTTATTTTTTGACTTCTAAAGTTGTTTAAATTCTCTTTTCAATTAAGCTTTATCCTAAATATTTTTAGAAAGCAAACCTTTATACAATAATAGACTCCCATCTATTCATACATACATTTAACAAAAAATACAACTTTAATATCTTTGGCGTACCCATTGCACCACAAGATACGATTGCTAGTAATTATTTTCAATTGAAAGTTTATTGCTTTTACCCATGAAGGCTTAAAATCATTTTCTCGGGCTATAAAAAACATTTCACTTGTGCCTTTTTATTTTGCATTTTATATTTAAACTCTTTGCTTTTAAATGGTGAAGGGCTTTTATTTTTGTTTCATCGGCTATTAAAACCCTTCACAATTTTTACTTGCCATAACAAAAATTAAACACAACCTTTAAATATTCTGCAAAGGTCCACCTTCGACACCTAGAGCCTCCCTGCTCCCCCGCCTCTCTCCTCTCACAACATCATAAACTCACACAGGCTGGCGGGTAAACACATTATAAAGCTTAAAACTAGCACTTGCAACTTTAGAAGGTGCAAGGGATGCGCCGATAGGAAATTCAAAGGAATGCTATGATTATTATTTTTGTTGAAGTAGCATACACATACTTTTAGAAAAGAATGTAATAGTATCAAAAGCATGTTGGCACCCAATTGTACCACTGAGTCCTAACCAAGTAACCAACCATGTGAGAGGATGCACCCATTTGGAAAACCATGTTGCTTGTCAATTATTTAAAATAATATTTAATTTTTTTTTTTTTGTGGCACGTCAATCCAACGACTAGAAGTTAAGACCCCGTGCACCTTTACTATAGTTTCATAGTGACAACCTTGACCGAATGTGTTGGAAAGGTGGGAGGAAGAATATACAAACTATTAGAACATTTTCAGGAGGTCAACATTTTCATAGACACCGATTTAACTTTGATTTATAAAATTGAACCATAACAATAGAAACAAACTTTTTTTCTAATTCTAAAACAAAATATACATTGTTGAAATAAAAACTCAAAATTCAAGTGAAACATTTTTTATTTATATTTACTTTTATATCTTACCTAAAATTTCAATTATTTAATATATTAATATACATAATTTTTATTTAATTAATCTAAATTAAGATTGATTTATTTTCCACTTAGATTTGTTCCTCTCTTAGTCCAATATTCATATTTTAATTAATCTAAATTAAGATTTATTTATTTTCCTCTTTGGTTTGTTCCTCTCTTACAACATGAACTCTAACCAAGTTCAATATTCATAAATTAATATTAGGTCAACTTATGTTTTTCAAGACTATAATATACTTATGCTTTTGAATGACATATGAAGACCTTTAAATACAAAAGGAAATCACATCTTAGAAATTTTCTATATAGAATAAAACAAATTACTTAGTAGACACCTAAATATATAGATAGGTTCATAATAATCTTTATTATCATCTCTCTAGATTATTCTTTCAAACTCTTTGGTGGATGATTACAACTATATCAATTCTAACTTGATCTTACCGACTCTTATCGATAGGGAGTATTGTGGATGAACAAAAACTAATTGAAAGAATTTTGAGAAAAAAATCTTATCTATCTACTTCATCTAACATAACCCAAATACTGCACTCAACATGAAACTTTGGTATTCCCCGTCTCTTGAGCTCCCATGTGGAATGGTTCTGAAGGGTGCAACCTTGGTTGCAATTCGCCCTAGTGATCATCCACTCTGCATGGAAACTAATAGACTTCTGGTTGGTGCTTTTGAGGGACAATTCAAGACTGCAACTAACCTTCTTGAAAAGCAAAGGACATATCTTCTAAGATGAATTCATTCTAGATCCCTAAACAAAGATTATTGGCTTGAATTCTAGGACGAAGGTTTGGTCTTATCAAGTTCTGACTCAATTGTTATCAGAATCATTTTTGGACCAGGTTTTAGTATTTTGTGCTTACTAAAATTGCATGATCGAGGGAAAGAAGATTAATTATTTTGCATCATCAGAAAATAGGTATGATGCTAGTGTATTTTCAATACTTGCCTCCTTCCTCCCTTGTCTGAAAATTTATAACACATTTGCTATGATTTTTGGACTAATACTATCTCAACAGAATAATATCTAACAAAACACTTGGTTGTTCTCTATACTATTTGTGAGGAGTAGAAGACCCAAAAAATTCCTAAATTCATATTGTTATACAACTAATTATATAATATTAAAATACTTTTAAATTTTACATTTCATTTTCAAGGGGTACGTCGATAGAATGTTCATGTGTTTATCTTCAAGTTGGATAGTGATCAAGGGCAACGGTAAAGAAAACATCACCTATTTCAAATCCACACAGAAAACAACAAAGAGTAATGCAAATTAGCTACAACAAAACAAAGGAAAATCTGAGTAAATAAAGATCACAAATCTTTAGAGAAAGAGATGTTATCATTTAAAAAATACATTACCTGCTAAATAAAAAATAGATCTTAAAAATAGAGACCTGCATACCTGCATTTCAAATGATGAGAACATGCTACTAATCGAAGAGCCTTGTCTACTTGGTTAACCTTACAGAGGCCATCAATTAGAGTGGTAAATGTAACTTCATCTGGAGTACAACTAGCATCCCTCATCTTAGCCACCAATTCAAGAGCTTCATCTACTCTGTAGAGGCCACCAATCAGGGTAGTAAATGTAAATCTATCGGGACAACAATGACCATGCATCATTTTATCTAACAAAAAAACAAGTGTATCTATTGGCAAAATTGAAGAATTATTTGAATTTTGTAGTATCCATGTTTAGGACATACACTTAACCAAAAAAAATTCATTAACCAAATATCTCCTTTTAGAAAGACCATTAAGACCATTAGGTTGAATATTTTTTGTAGAATCCTTTGTTATTGAATTGTTAACCAAGATCTTCCGGTTCCCAAATTTTACCAATATTTTTCCGCTTAGCATGTCCCATGAGGCATCCAAATATCTCAATAACATAAGGTTGTACAATTCTTTTGTTATGTGGCCGCTAAGATTGGTTAATCCAGCCAAATATAACTAGAATTTGTAGCACATGACATCCATATGCACCCATGCACAAAGACATACTCCCTAACTTATTAACAAAATATAGTTTTCTATTGACTTAATCCTTGAACATCCTTTAGATGCAAGTGCTAGTGAAAGATAAGATTTTGAAGTTGGACAACACTCTGAGGGAACCAGATTGCATTTCTGAAGAAGACACTAAAGGTGGACATGTGAAAATCAAAGAATTTATCAATGTTTGTAAGAATGTTGATGTAGCCAACATTAACCAAAGCTTCAAAAATGTATTGGGTTCCTACCATAGATAGATTGAGGTTATTGAAATTGTCTTCAGCTTTCAATGGGGATCCAATAGAGGGTGCTAGTAAGTAATTCTCTTGTCAAGTTTGTTATGGTAATTTTCCTTTAAAATTATGTTACTTCCTGAGCATATGATGAATATGCAATCTGCTCCTTTTTTATCTAGATTTGTTTTCAAATAAACAATCCTTTTGTAGTTTGGCATAATTTGTATTCTAGGAGAGTAAATTGTCTCACATAAATAAGAATAATAATAATGTTAAATTTTCTACAAGGAAAAACTATGTTCTTCCTATTTTGCAATCCCATATCTTAAATATCATAATTACTTTGATAAGAGATAAAGAGGATACAATATATCTAAACACGGTTACATGGGTTTCATGCCCAACCAAGTTATGGCTGCATCACACCTTCCCGAGTCACACATGTATACCTGCATATTGGGGTGCATTTCTCATAGGAGGGGTGCATTTAGTCCACACCACCCATGCAAAAACTTATTCTCTTTAGAAAGAAGCAAAAAAGCCGAAGCAATTTCATAGGGTTTGATTTGTAGTGAGCCCAATATTGCATAAGAAAATAAGATAGAAATAAGTTTAGTTTAGATGATAGGACATGAACAAAGCATAAGGCTACTCTACAAAGTAGGATAAATAAAAAATAGAGTTATTCTAGGCAAAATAAAAAGAGAATAAAGAATAATACCATTCGAAGGGAAATAGAATAAAGCAAGTAAAGCTATAAAAAGACTTGATGGTTTTATCAGAATAAAGGATCAGGTTATTTTTGGAGAAGCTTCCTTTTAAACATAGATGACCAGAATTATTACAACACACAGAGAATTCTTTACAAAAATCTTGGTATCTTGTGGAATTAACACGCTAATGCATTGAATTCATCTTCAGAATTGGGAGAGGCTTACCTGAGAGATTTGGTTGTTTTGTGCATTGCTTGTACTAGAGATGAGTTGTATTCCATTTTAATGTAGTGGAAAGTTCATCTACAGATCAGTTTTGATTTCTTATATCTGAAGTACACATTTCAAGGTAAGGTTGGATTTTTTAATTTCATCTTGGAGCTCATCAATCAAATTTTAGTTCATTTCAACTGATTCATCATTTTCTTTCTTTACTATTTGCATTGAGAATAATGGATACAAACAAAGGCAAATTTATTGTGCCAATCATAAGAATTGCAATTGCAAAATCGAGAAATACAAAAGTGATAAAAAAAAATGTCACCTTGCAGGGAATAGTAATTGCAAAGATTGCAGGAAGTTAAAACTTGCAAGTGATTTTTTGTTGATTAGGTTGACATTTTACATAGGAGGAGAAGAACATATCTTGTAACCACTTTTATGTAGCAACAAATAAGGAACTATACTCAGGGAAATCCCCTTAGTTTTTGGCTAAATGCACAAGCTCCCAGGCCTTGTTCACCTTCCCTACTTTACACATTGCATTAGTGAACTAAGTAAAATGCAGAACATCTGGGAAAGACTGGCAACATTTCTCACTAATGTGAACTATAGTCATTTCTGCCTCCTGCAGTCTGTTTTCCTTTAACAACGTAAAAAACACTACTGAAAAACTGGTCTCATTTGGCACATAGTTGGCTTCCAACATTGCATGTAATAAATTGAGAGCCTCATTTGTCTTTCGTGTTTTTACAAAAACGCAAGCATTCAATTTTAGGTATGTTATTCTTACCTCATGGAAGACATGTATAGATTTGTGCAGCATCTTAGCCTTTTCAAAGTGGGTAATGAGGCACTCAACCAAGTCAAGTCCAATTGAACACCCCTATTCTCTGTAGATCTTTTATTTTCCGAATATGCAAACCTTTATGTTTGTCTAGGAGCCTAACAATGAAGGCATGATAAACTAAACAAATTCTTTCAACTACGTGATCCTGTTGTGGGTGTGGTATAATTTTTTAATAGAGCAGTTTGAATTATGCCTTGTCTGATGATGATTCTTTATGGAAATATAAAACCCATGTGAATTTAAGCAACACTTGGCAGCAAAGTATTTTTCCAGAGATTGAGATTGGGTGTGTACTTACTGATAGAGCTAGAGGGGATTAAAAGCCTCCTATGAAGCAAAGACACAATAACTTCTCTGAAGCTTTTATTTTGGGTGCCTGGAGGAGCTCTTGTCTTTGAATCGTTGGTGCTCATTGCCCTAGCAAGCTCATATGCAATAGTTTATCAACCTGGAAATCCAGTCCCTCATCTTCACTTTCCCCTCAAAGTCGGGAGAGAGTTGAGAAACCATAGAGAGCGTAATCAATGTCATTAAGCAGGGGATGACTTAGTCAACTGCCACCATGTTGAACTTCAATGAATCCTGATAAAATGTTGCACACATTCTACCACAAAATAAACTTCAAAGAAAGGAAAAAAAACAAATGGGGGTATAAGAGTAAGTAGTACATTAATATCATATATGAAATAAAACACCACAAAAATGAGCCACGCGCCTACATATTGGAAAAAATATTAATTGAAACCATGGCAAGTGACTTACCTCAAGATTCTGAATAAATTGTGTTGTGCTATCACCAATCACAGTAAGAAAAAATGGACAAAGTTCGCTGTTAAAATTGAAACCAATATTCTCTGGATCATCGGTGGGCAGAATGGGTACATCATTAGTGCCAGATTTCAAAAAGGATGGCGCACGAAGCCCCAAATATTGACAATGGAACTCGACCTCCATCAAATCTGAAAATTTTGTGATGTCATGGACGACGGTTGGATCCAGCTTCTGGTGCTCCAAAGCCCTTTCAAAATTATCCTTGAAAATGTCAAATCGATTGGCGTCCGCTTCCGGGCCTGAGTAGTTCTCCTCAAATCTTATGACAAAGCTTATAAAGTGAACCTCTGGATTCAACAGAGCATTCTCGACATCAAAACTACCTAGACCCTCTCCATCTTAATCTGTCACTTCATGAATAATTTGCTCTAATATCCTTGCACAGGTTGTAAAGATAGAAATCCGATCTCCCTCTTAATCTGTCACTTCCTGAATAATTTTCTCTGACGTCCTGCATAGGCTGTAAAGATAGTAATCCGATTTAGGAGAAGTAAAAGATTTTTTTGAAAGTTATTTGATAGATTTTCTAAGCGCCTAGAAGTTGGAAATTGAAAATGGTCTACCAGATTGAGACTCGATTTCAGACGTGTGAAACAAGTTTGCAGTGCAAATGTGGACTGGCTAAGTCCACAATAAAATCCTATCTCCACAATAAAAGCCTATCGGCTAATGCTAGTGCTTTCATAAAATATTAAAATTTTAGAACCCTCCATACACTCCTCCCCGCGCCCCCCTAGATAAAGCTTCATATTGATGGGTCCCCCACGGGCTGGCGGGGGACGGCTCGAATTAGTCCACGTTGCCTCCATCTGAACATTGATCAAGCTTTCCTCTACTTTACGTGTTCAGCTGCATCTCTATGGACTTCAGCGGCATCAAGGATATGTTTACAGTAGTCACCATGCAACTGTACCTGCTTCACTACATGCGTGTATGAAGGCTCGCCCAACGACATTTGGTCAAACATAGAGTATTCATGAAGTTTGAGACTGCTCGATGAACCTCAACCAATAGTATGGTCTTGCATTTGAAGTGCTGAAGTCGATAACCTTCTGCATTGCAACCCACCATCAAAGTGTAACATGAAATTTGAATGCGCCAAATATGCTTCTCGCAATACTGTTCTATTACAAACTTCCAATGTTCTGCTTCACAATGTGTTCGAGCAGGATAAAATGAAAATTGGGTGGAGTACCAAAATAGAATTTCCTGTTTGATACATTTTCGCTTCAAGTGCAAACTATCCTTGCGCCAAGTAAACATGTGCAAGTTCTATCCGCGCACAGGCATCCAAACAAAGGTGTTTCCTGTAGCAGCATCTTGTACTTGTGTAAAAATTTCCTTTGCAATGTCAAATTGACCCCTTTCGGTCAGCACAATGTCTGCCCCTGCAACATAAACATTTCATGGTCTGCGCCAACACTTTACAATACAGTTCTCGAGCCTCCTCAAGATGTGTTCATTCTTTGGATCCTTCCTCTCATTGCAAAAAGCTGTGAATTAATTCCAATTCCCAAGTGAAATATCAACATAAGAATTCTTCACTTCTAATTCACTTTGTGCAACTTTAATTATTTCCTTTGCTTTTAAACCAGTCACTATTTGCAGTTCCATATTGCCAAGCATACATAAAGCATTTGATGAGTCTCTATCCACCTTAAGTGCATCCCCAATAAATTGTAAGCTTAATTTGATCTCATTTTGAGCCTGCGCCATGGCTGCAAGACTAGATATGCATCCAGATAATCAGGAACTTGAACAGGAGTAGCCTGTATGCAAGATTTGTCTTTTCAGCATCATGTAGCTATTCAAACAACCTAGCAAGATTAAATAGTGTTGTGACTTTATCCCATGGTAACTCAAGTGAAACACCACCTTCTTCATGATTGTTCTCTCATGGACATTAAATCATACAATATATGTGAAACCTTTTTTACTTATGGTGAACCAAAACTACATTTAAAATTCCTTGAATACCTTTGCTGCACATTGGTCCTTGCGCTCGGATTTATCCTTACAGACATAAAGGTACTAAGCATGGTTGCACTTGATGATGTACTTTCTAAAGCTTTTATCATAGTTGTTTTTATCCTTGCTATAAATAGTGTCCAATGGAGTGTATTTTGCAACTTTCGAGGATATATCTGCTTTAGAGAGAAATATATCATTGGGAGATATGCAATCCGAGTTGTATAACATAATACTATCAACCCAACCACCTTGAGTTATTTCGAAATTGGAAATCAATTCATTGGCATTGCTATTAGTTGTACCAAATTTTATTAGGGGAAAGGATCTACTAGTTGAGCATGTTCTAATAGTTGTGATAGTAGTTGTTTATATAATGTCCAATAATTGTTTATATAATGTTCAATAATTGTGACATAATTACTCTAACTTAAACAAAATGTATCCCTTAGATCTAAAAAACAACCAATCATGTGATGCCACATCAACGCTCAACTACTCATGATGTGAATGCACAAGTATTGGTAGCATTTTTTTTTTTGAGCCTTTTTGGACACCTTGACAAAGCATGTTGATGTGGCATCATATTTGATGATGTGGCCCTGAAATAAAAGTTATAAGCAGGGGACTTGCCATGTAAGTTGTCGTAAAAAAATTTCCACGTAGGATTTTGGGAAGCGCAAAGTTAGGGTGCACAACTATTGGGTCCTCTCTCCTATTTGCTTGTTCAAATCATTTGTTTTCTTTCAAAGATTGCTTCAAAATGGATTCAAATCATCCCTCATCATTGAGACTTTGATGGAATCTTATTGATATATAAGGACTACCCCTAATCATTTTTGCCAGCTTTGTTGCTCTCTAATCATTTCTATCCTCTTGAAGTATTTTTATGCCTTCAAATGTCCTTGTTGAGTGTTCTTCTTTATTATCAGGTGCGCAACCATTGTTGCTTATATTATGTTGGGAAAATATAACCTCCGTCATAGTACCAACATACCCCTTATGATGGATGTCTTCCAGGATTTAAGCCTTCCTATGAGTATCAATTCTCATGAAACCTCTATTATGGCATGACTATGATCCTTAGTCTTCCTTAAGTCTAATTTTTTGCATAAGCACTATTCTTTTACATTTGCAACAATAATGCCCATATTTTTACCTCATATGATCACTTGGTGCTATCCTTTTGTATAGACTATCTACATCTCTGCTTATAGGCCTTATGGAAGGTATGACTATCCTCACTAAACACTTGATCATGCATTGTAGATTCCTTTTAATCATCTGCATTTGGCTTCATGACTTGGTCTTTTATCATCCTTATTATTGTCTTTTTGGCATAATTGCATTAGGACTACACATGGACTCAATATGTAAACAAAAGCAAAACTCAACCCTGGTGAAAGGGATTGTAACCACTTGGGATAGCTATAAAGTGTCCCTTTGTTAGAGATGTATCACTCGATATTTGAATTTAGATGAGTTAGTCACTACATCTGCATCTTTGCTTTCCAAAAAAATGGGTCTCATTAATTGATTTCAAATCATTGCAACAACCAACATTTGCAAATTTTGAGAGCTTCATCAACACTCACCATTTTGTAGGATATTACACATTATGGATGAGTCTACATAGTCTCTCTTTTTCCCTCTCATGGTGGTATCATTGATTGTATATTAGTGAAAGAAGTAGTCCTTGGGAGGTCATATTGAGTCGTTCTTTGTTCTTTTAATTTCTCATTTTTTCCTCTTTTGGAGAGGAGTTGTGTCCCACCAGGTTTTCTCCATTTCTCCATTTACGAGAGATTGCATTTGTACATGAGTACCTAACATGGCCTAGTACTAGAGAACCATTATCATCATCATCTTTGCATCATTTTCATTTGTTCATCATTCTCCCTAAGTTGCACTTAAGAGGGTTGTTGGTGTAAACAAGGGTATTTACTATCTAGTTTCCCCTTTTGTAGTGTGAACAAGGAATATTGTCTAACTAGTTATTAGTTATGACCTATTCACACATGTTCACAGGTTAAGTTTACTTAAGGAGTTAGGAGTCTTTCTATAATTCTCTAGTACACGTGATCTTATCCCCTAGTTGTCACATATCATAGGATTAAGACACTTGTCATCATCCTAGTTAGTCATATCTCTCAACCTTGCCTACATAATCAACACATAATATGCACATTTTGTAATGGGGTTTAATCATAATCTATTTTACATCAAAATCAAGCAATTATTGCTCTCTTGTAGAAGGTAATATGTGATTTTACTTTTTAATTGATGATAGTTTAAGCAAGTTGTAGTTTACATCTATTTTAATTGCTTGACATATGTATCATTTTTATTCAAATGCATGTGCATAATCTACTTTCAAGTTGACTTAGACTTATTTTAATTTTAAATGCATCTTCATATCATTTCACATGCAAACCAAATTGATGAAAAAATGTAATGTAAAAAATACATATTCACACTTTTCTCCTTTCATTTTGGGCCCATTTCAATAAGGTTATCTTTTATATTATGACTAGGTAGAAGTGACCTATTCTAGAAAAAAATTTGGAAAATAACCTAAGCTCTACTTGATTGTATTTGTGTACATTTCAAGGGATCAATTCTAACTCTTAGTTCATCCATTCCCTTATTGGTAAAATTTGCAGTATGCATAATTGACCTAGGTTAGTTTTGTACAAATTACATAAATGATCTTTAAAATTCTAAAATTTAAATTTAAAATTGGGTCTTCATAACCATCTTCCTCCAACCAGTTGTTATGTGTTGACTTAAGCGTGCAAAACATGTCAAATTTTGTGTTAGGGTGATGTATTTAAGGATAAGCCAAAATTCACTTCAAACCGTAGAAAAAAATCCACAAGTTATCTTTCCAAATCATTTTATCACTCAAGAATAATCATAGAGCATCAACATTGCATCATTAGCTTACATCAACATCTTTGACATTTATTGCATGTTTGCTTGTTGTTTTCAACCATTTTAATTAAAATATTAAACCAAAAACAAGATTTTAGTCAAAGGAGAGTATCCTTTGCCTAATAAACTCATAAATGATGTTTATTGACACTACCCCTTTCAAAGGTAGGTGTAATCCTAATAAACTATCAAGTCCTAATGTGAGATATTAGACAAAAAATTAATAATGCAACAAGAGGAAATAGCAAGATAAAAGGGCACCTCAATGATTAGCCTAAGAAATAGATAACATGAAAGCAAGATAAACAAATTGATTGTTGTTTGTTGTACCTTCTATGTTGCTCTTTCTTTGGTTGGCCCTTGATTTTGAAGAGTTGTGTGCTCCTTGGATAACAAGCTATGTTGAATATGCAAAGTGGATGAGAATATGATGATTATGAGATAAGAGTTCAAATGACAAATTGACAAGAGTTTGGTAGCAAAATACTTGATCTCTAAAATGAGATAAATGAGGGGGTATTTATAGGATAATTGGATTTTTTTAAAGAATTCAACGGTTGGGATTGATCCAACAAGATCAAGATGAAGGGTTATGGTGAGTTGAGGACTCACAAGCCCTCACATCTTGACATGTGGAATGTGAGATGTCTTAAGGTGGAATGATCTGGATATGAGGTGGAAGAGAAGTACATGAGGTAGAAGAAGGACAAGTACCTTGGGGGATGAGAAGATTCCTTGGAGGAATAAAAGTGAAATAAAAATTCACAATGATTAGAAGAATCTAGTGGATAAGAGAGGGTCTTCAAAAAGTTGAAGATTTGTCACATGTGGGTGATATGACAAGTCTAAGGTTCTAGAAGCCCTTGGCACATGTGAAGTGACACGTCAATGCTTCTAGAATCTTGCATGGGGATGGGGAAGACCTTGGAAAGACAAAAGTGAATTAAAAATTCACATGGGGAAGAGAGTCCAGGCTAAAAAAGGTAAGTGAGAAGGTTGACCAAAAAAGGTAAGACAAATGTGGCTAATGATTCTGATTAAGGTTGTGCAAACACAGGATTAGGATAATTAATGAAAGATTAGAGGCAAATGAGAGATTATGGAGGATGTGACACTTAATCTTGATTAAGTGGTGCACATCCTAATCATAGATTAAAAGAGGGTTATGTAGAATGTGATAAGGCGAGAGAAAAAGAGGAATTAAAAATTGGTTTTTAATTCAAATAAGTTAAATGACTAAATTAAATAATTTTTCATGTTTATTTAATTTAAAGAAAAAAAGGGGGTAAGATAAAGTGTTTAATTTATTTAATTACATACTTTAGGAACCTTAGGCAGAAAATAAAATAATGATTAAATAAATTATTTAATCACTATTAATGAAATAGATGAATATAATAGATGATTTTGATCATACAAAAGTGATCAAATTTGGATGTCTACAGTAGGTACCAAACATTAAGGTGAACAAATTCCAATGGTAACGTCTACCAAAATCATTTTTGTGTGCACAGTTCAAATCTATGTATAGGATATGTATCTACAAATTATATATCTAATTCAATTCATTATCGCATACATTGATTTACTCCTATAAAAAATATGAAATGATCTAATTTAATTTTCGTTCCAACACTTTTAAAAATAAATAACTGTTCAAATAATATAATTAAAATGATGAAAAAAAAAATATTATTAAACATTTAAATTAACTAAATATTTGCACTCTTTTTTTTTCCCAAATTTCAAAATTTTAAATTACAATCTCTTGCAATTCTAAATTAAATTAATTAAATTGTACTACTTACACATTTATATTCCGCCAAATTGATCTGGACACAATCCCAACCTTATCCCTTTTTCAATGTCGAAACCTTTGCAGTGGGAGATGGAAGGGACGCAAATGGAGGAGTATAAATACTGAAGGAAGAAGGGTTTGAAAGCATACCTTTCTCGACCTTTTGGCTAAGATCAAGTGTAGTATCTGTTCTTATCAGTTTAATATCTGATACGTGCTTCAGTGAATCACACGATATTAAATTAATTTCTTCAAGGGGAAGGCTCTAGCTACCAGAGTGTTCGAGCGTCGCTTCTGTATTGCACCACAGCAGAAGCCTGGCGCACCCCTCAAACCCCCAATTCTAATCATAAATCAATCTACCGGCTGAGAGCTTGGCAGGTTTGTAGATTTAGAGCGTCTAAAATATAAGAATTTTGTTAGATTTAACTGTTTACTTCTGCAAGTGTTTTAAGAGAAATCAAGCATGAGCTTTGTTCGTGAAGTTCATGCATCTAGTCATTGTTCTGCCGTTTTTGATAATCTAAAAAAGCTGTTTTTGAAACATATCTCGAATCTCTGTATATTTTTACAAACAATCAAACCATGATAGTTCCCCTAAGGAGAGGAATCACTTCAGCTGTCTCCGCTCAAGATAATCTATCCTAGAATCTCATTCCAAGCCTTTGGACTATATCTCATATGAAGAACCTCCTAGAATCTCATTACGAGCCTTTGAACAGATAAGCTTAGCAACAAGAGCCTTGTCAATAATTTTTTATGTTTCTCATGCCTCCACCCCCCATAGCCAGTAGGCTTCCAAGCCTTATCTCATACAACCAATGGAAATTACATGTCCAATGTACCTTTCCAAAGGAATTTCCTTGTAACTTGATTACACATAGTGAGAATTTCTTTGGGAGCTCAAAGGGAGAACCGATTTAGAGGTGGAATAGGTCCGAGAATTGGAGAATTGATTTGAAAAAAATAATTCTACTTCTTAAAGATAAGAATTTACCTTTCTATTTAACTTTTGAAGTTTTCTAAGAGGGGCCAAAAGTTCCTTTATACGAGGGAATAACATTCTATCAAAATAGAATATATTTTTTTGAAAAAGTCACTCCTATTTAACATTTAGGAAGTAGATTTTTTATTCATCTTACTTTTGACCCAAGGCCTTGTAGTCCTGTAAAAAAGCTCTGAGGATGCACACTTTCACGTGAGAAGGTAGGGGAAAAAGTAAGGCATTATCCACAAATTGTTGACAAGTAAGAGGACACCCTTTTAAGGTGTTATCTTTTTTAATTTTTCTCATATATGTGATACATTTAGTTAGAGCATCTATCATAATAATGAAGAAGTAGGGGTGATAATCCCTTGCCTTAGACCTTTAAAACTTTTGAAAAAACTTTCAACTAAATTGTGAATGATGATTGAAAACAAGGTCATATTGTAACTTTTTAAATATTCACTTTGTTTCTTATTGAAAATAAATTTATCTAGCACCTTATCCAAAAAGGATTAGTTAACTATGTTGTAGGTTTGGAGATGTATTTATTTTAGTAAGCATTCTACTCCTCTTGATACTAATCAAGGAGTGAACCAATTCATGAGAGATGATGATATTGTGTAAGATGAGTTTTCCTTTTACAAATCCCCCTACTCTTCTATGATGATCATATTAGGAAGAATCTACTTCAAGCTACTGGCTACCACTTTTGAGATTGAAATGAAAAATGTTACAAATTGTAGTTAATCCTATAAGGAGAGTACTACAATTTTTTTATCTATGTAAATTTTAACAAAGTTCTGAACATATAAACAACACATAGATATTGTGCAATAATTTAAAAGAAGAAGAATATAATAATGAAACAACCACAACACCAATGACACTAAACGTGCCTTGTGAATACCCTTATAAGGGGAAATCCTAGCCTTTGAAAGCACCACAACAATAAATTAATCTACAAAGGTTACAATACATTATGAAGGTCTCCATGATTCAAAGAGGTTTATACTCCAAATTTGGAGGAATTCTACTAGCACAACTTTGGATACAATTGAACATGATATCTTCATCCCAAACCACATATATAGGCCAAGGAGACTTGGGAATCAATAACTATTTTCCAAAAGCATGAACCAAACTCAACTCCAAGTGATCCACATTTAATTCACCTTCCTCCAAAAGTAACTTTTCTATAGAATGATAACTTCTATTTGACTGGTTTGACACTTATGACAAAAGGGTCTAAATGTAACTCCCAAGCACTCCAACATAAGGCCATTATTATACTCGTGTATTTATTATACCTGACTATAAATAGCTAGCCAAAGATGCTAGTCATCTAGTCCACTTCTATTCAATGATTGATGACATAGCCACAAGCCAACTACCCATAATCCTATGCACACTATAGGATTAAGGGCATAACATGCCCCCTCTTCACATAAACTCTTAATTGAAGTCAAAGTTTTGACTTTAAAGTTGTTATTGTTGACGATGACTACCCATAATTGAATGAAATGTATTCCTTAGATCTAAAAAGCAACCAATCATGTGATGCCACATTAGTGCACCAATAAAACATGATTTAGTGCACAACTATCGGTCTCTCTTTTTTGGAGGTTTTTTGACACCTCGACAAAAAACATGTTGATGTGGCATCATATTAGATGATGTGACCCCAAAACCTTAGTTATAAGTAGGGGACTTGCCAAGTAAGCTACTATAAAAAATTGGAAGTGATTTGAAATTTCCATGTAAGATTTTGAGAAGCACGAAGTTAGGGCGCTCAACTACTAGATCCTCTCCCCTACTAACAAAAATAAAGATCCTTTCTAAAAAATATTGAAAGTTTAAAATTCTATTATAATTAAATTAAATTTAAAAATTATAATTAAATTAAATTTAAAAATTATAAATAAATTATTATTAATTTAATAATTAATATTATTCAATTCTTTTAAGATGACTTTATAAGTGGAGACTTAAAAGAGCAAAATAAAAATAAAAATTAATAAACCCAAAAATAAAAGATTAAGGTCATTTGATAAAAATCAAAGTCAAAAAAATAGAAAACATGAGAAAAAAAACAAATGCATTAGAAATACATTATAATCAAGTTATATTTAAAATAACAAGACAAGATGTCCTGAAGTACATTATATACAAAATAAAACACAAACCAAATATTAGTCAAAATTTGCAAAGCAAAAACATCAAAATAATGAAATTGATAAAAAAATAGAAAGCATGGGAAAAAAGGTGAAGACATTAGAAATACGTTATAATCAAGTTAAATTTAAAAATAACAAGAAACAAATGCTAAAATACAAGACAAAGTGACCTGCATCACATTATATACAAATAAACAAGAAAAACTAAATAATAGTCAAAATTTGCAAGCAAAAACATTAAAATAATGAATTTGTTCAAAAAATAGAAAGCATGAAAAATAAGGTCAAGGCATTAAGAATAGGTTATAATCAAATTACATTTAAAAATAACAAGGAACAAATGTTAAAATACAAGATAGCCTGCATCAACAGAAACTAAATAATAGCCAAAATCTGCAAACAAAGACACTATAATAATGAAATTCAACATATTGAAATAAATATAAGAAAGACTATAAAATTAATTGCTTGCCACTCTATTCTAATTCACTTTCTCATGTAGCAAAATGATCTAAATAAAAGGTTGTGCCTCACAATATCCCACTTCAGTACAGAAGAGGATTTTCTTAAAATCAGTGTTCCATGGGACGCGTCCCCCCAGAAAAACCACCCATTTTCGAGACGGGGATGTTTGCGAGACGGGGAGACGTCTAGGAAATGTCCCTCCGCCGTCCCTCCGTTTCCCCGTCGTCCCCCCGAAGTCTCCTCCAGAGAAACTTCTGGGAAACTTCTGGGAGACTTCCAGACGTCCCCTCCACCCAAGGAAACTCCAGGGAAACTTTTGGGAGACTCCAAGGAAACTTTTAGGAGACTCCAAGGAAACTTTGGGAGACTTCCAAAGGCATCGGGCCATTAGTCTGGAGCCATTTACTATTAGTATTTACTATTTTGTACTCTGTTTTTAAAGTTTGAAGTTTGAACATTGATGACACGGTGATTCACTAATCCAATGAAATGATATATCATTGCAATGTGTTATTGTGTTTAAACTTTTAAGTTTCAAGTTTTGTTTTCATGTGTTAACTTTACTTATTCATTAGGCTTCTAAAGTTATATAATTATATTGTTATACATCTTTTTATAACTAATTTTTCAAGTACTATATGTATTTCAGCGCCGCCACCCCCCCTTCCCCCCTCCCTCCCTGCCACCTTGCCACCGCCGTCCCCCGTTGTCCCCCTACCGTCCCCAAATTTAGGCCCCCCGTCTCCCATCTCGGAAACGCGTCCCCCGCCGTCCCCCCGTCCCCATCCCCGTCGCCGTCCCCGTCCCCGTCCCCGTCCCCGAAACTCCGTGGAACTATGCTTAAAATATGCATGAACTGCAGACATATTAGCCAGTGTAAAACTTCAAAATATTAGATACATTCACAATTCGATTTCATAAAAAGCAACTATATAGTACACCATTTTTCAATATACTCAAGATTCTAACCATATATATTAATGCAATGTTTCAACATGATTTTCACATAACAATATAGAAACCTGATACATAACTGGAAGATGTACCAACAAAGTTTAACATCAATCAATCATAACACACCATGCCTTATTTACATCCCATAAGGCCTAGGGCCCAATTGCCTACTTTACATCCATCACAACATGACCTACACACTATCTATGATGCCTTTGATGCAGGACAGTCCATATGACAAAATGCAGCTGTAATCTGCTGCAGCTTGCTGCACCTTTATTTAGCGTGCTTTTTACATTTGAGTAGTATATAGTACTTCCTCTCTGCATACATAACCGAAGGCATTGAAAATAAATTAATTCAGCTACGTTTCAGATAAAGCAAACGACAATATGATCAATAACTCACCAATAAGCAAGTAGACCTACAAGAATAATAGTTACCAAACCCAAAAAAACAACCCTTACTCTTGAATGGATCAACTGGGTAGTAAACCAGACGCCCACACTGTATTTTGATAATAAAAAAATGGTTCTTTTAAAATATCAAGATAAACTTGAGTTACAATACTTACAATTAAGAGGCTGCAGCTTCCATTTCTGATTGCTTTGCTTCTTCCAGCTGAAGAGAATGAGCTCATTTCCATCGTAGATTCCACCAGTTTCACCATCAGCTTGTTTTGCATCCATATTTAGATGGATGTTGTTGACCGGCCTAAGGCATTGATACCCATTCCCAACATCTGAACTTAGAGTCCAGAGAAGTGATTCATCCAACTTATTGTGGTTGTAATCTGCCAAGTATATCTGCCCAAATACCATTTAGGAGAGGTCAGAACTCAATCCACAAAATTTCCCCATATGGCAACTATCAGTTCTTTCAATTTCTACATTTGCTGGTGTACTAAAATAAGGGATTGCAAACCCAAAATTATTCTTACTAGCTTGAAAATCAACAGAGAAATACAGAATACTGTGCTGGGTAATTAGCTCTTAGACAGTTAATAAAACCATGTGAGCATGAATATGAACGGTTTTACCTGGTCCCACTCTTGATCTCCGTGTTTGAGAGCCTGCTTGGTAGCCTTATTCACCAAGGCAAAGGCTGGGAATCCAGCTTCATCCTTCACTTTAAGACCCCATGAATCCACTTTGATCCATTGCTGCCAGAAGAGGTATTAATGTGTAAACAAGGAGCCACATTTAGGCAAACTGATTGTTGATTCCTTCAGAGAAATTTAGAAACTACAAATAGAAGATACCTGATGGCTATCATGTGGGCTTCCTAGAGCTAGCACTGCAGTATGGCCTCGGGCAGCCATGAAGAACTCTGGATTAGCTTCACAGTAAATCCTAACAGCATAACCTTGAGGCTCCTCTTCATAAAGTTGAGGGTATAAAGAACCGGATCCATATCCTCCTTGAGATGAGCTCACTAATCATATTTCAAGCAAATAAACTTAAACCGATGCTCAATAAACTTGGTTTGATTGACAAGAATTCACCAAAAATATATAATGTTCAGATCCATGAAGAACAGAAAATCAGATGAACTGAATGAAAACATAAACATTCATTGCAAAATATAAACCCCATTTGGGGTTTTAGAATGGTATCTTCATTACCTGAGGACTTATGCAATGGATACATCATATTTACTAAATTATAAAGACTAAAAAGGAAGTGAAAATACATCGATACAACATAAGAAACATCAAATTTAAGAACAGAGAGCAAAACAGTCTTACTTCCGGAACAGAGCCTCTGCCTCAAAACCGTTGAAAGCTGAAAAGGTCTACAGATACAATATATATGATGAAGAGAGGATTAAGCAATGTGGAATTTAGGATTGAGCAATGTGGAATTTGGGATGTCCATTATTAGACCATTGTAAGGTCAAAACTTTTCAGAACCATCAGGGTTTTGGGAAAAGGCCCTTGTTATCCAATCATGACGCGAACCATTGCAATCCAAAACTTTGTAATTCCATCACATTAACAAAGGAGACTCGATTAATCTGAGTTTTGGTATATTTATAAAGTTCCTGAAAACCCAATGGAAACATCCCACTGACCCAATTTAAAGTTTTGAATAAGGTCTCCAATATCATCACTGTAAGCCCAAAACTCTGTTAACACATTATAGTTTTGCAAGTGACACAAGCAATCTGAATTGTGAGATGATGTACCCAAACCCTTGATCGAAACATGACTTTCACCAAATAGTCAATCATTTTAAATTTAAACATACCCAAGAAAAATAATTCCATATAATGCAGTTACATACGAAACTTACAGATGGGACTGATCTTCCATTTCTGACTCTCCTTCTTCTTCCACTTGAAGAGAACAACCTCTGCCCCTTCATAAAGGCCCTGATGTTTATCATCCTCGACGTTGGCATCCAGATTAAGGCTAATGTCATTCACTGGCCTGATGCACTGATACCCCCTTCCCACATCAGCACTCTGTGTAAACAGTACAGCCTCATTCAAATCGTCAGGGTGGTATGGACCCAAGGTAACCTGCACCATTTAAGTATATAAACAATTTTAAGCACATGACTTAAAACCCCTTATAGTTCCTTAAACACCAGATAAATCAGAATGTCTTTAAGAATAAAATACTAACCCTTTCTTTCTCTGCACGTCCATGCCGTAGAGCCTGACCTGTAGCCCTGTTAACCAAGGCAAATGCAGGGAATCCTGCTTCATCCTTGACCTTCACGCTCCATGAAGTGTCCATTATCCATTGCTACAAAATCCAAGCATCATACCCTATCAATCAGACACTTTGGAAATCATATACATCTACTTACGCTCACGTAATACGAAATGCTAATGCCCATGACCAATTGATTTAAAATCAAAGCTTCACTATCAATCAATAAGCATTCCCTAAAATACCCACATTCATAGCCCATCTTAGAATCTAATGTCATAACAACAAACCTGATTTAGGTCAGACTCATTGGCAGGTGCCATGGCAACCTGGCCATTAAAATTGGCAAGATAGTAGTCAGGATTAGCCTCGCAATAGATCTTCACAGTGTCTCCCTGTAAAGGAGCTGAAGGGTAAGGACCACTTTCATAAGGGGCTTCAGTAGGCTGCTGCTGATCATTGAGTTGGTGATGCTGTCCAAACATTTTCGTGATCCTGCAAATAACAAAATTATTCTACCCACATCCGATGATCTAAACATTCAAAACTTTACAGTAAGAAAACAATGGATTTTGATATGAAAAATAACTTTAAACCATATCAAACACACAGAAACAGTGAATGTCAAACCACCAACATGGCAAACTTTGCATGTAATGAACATAATGAAAGCAATATCCTCAAGCAAACATATTTTCGCACAGCATTCAAAAGCTACCTGAGATGAGAACAAAAAAGCTACACAATAGACAAGCAGAAATTCGTATGTAAGGATCGGAACTAGAACAGGCGAGTATTGTGTCATAACCAGTTGAGGTGACTGGGTATATATAGAGAAAAGCGGATAGAGCACTAATAATTCAAAAGAATAAAGAATACTTGGAGATGAAGAAACGGATATATTCTTAAGTTTTCGAAGCTTGTAGAGAAGCTAAGCTGTGCACTTCACGGCTACGCAATTCACGGAGAAACATCATAAGCAGATGCAGCTTTGACATGACAGTCCATCAAACCCGACAACTTCAAAGAAATTTCTAGCCTTCAAACTGTAAAGCAATCTGCAAATTCTTCCACCCGAATAAAATAAAAAATATATAAATTTCTCGAGCTTGATTTTTTATTAATATATTATCGTGACTTGGTCATGATTCCCTAGCCCTAGACATTATAAACCATTTCAAAATAATAAATAAAATAATGAAGTCATCGACTGTCAAAATAAAGATTGTCCTATTGGCCCAGAAAACTCTTGTACGGGACGGTATATAGGCACTCCAAGCTCTCAGGAATGAATCTACACCTCACGCTGTTCAGTGATTTGTATTATGTCAATGTAGCTAGTCTAGATCGTCTGACTCTGGAAAAGCTGAAACTTGAGTTCGTGTGCTCATTTCTCCATTGGAAGAAGGGGAGAGTGCCTAAGTGTGGTGGGCCCTAGCTTTAAGGTTTATAGAGTCATGTCAGCATTGTTACCTTGTTCTTAATAAATTACACACCTTTTTATCTAGGCATGTCTATATTTTTGGGTTAGAGGTTTCATATTAAGTTTATGTTAAAAATTTTGCTTGTCGGATTTATCGACTCATTCAAAACTATTCTTGGTGAAAACACCAAAATTATATATATATCAAGTATCTACAATTCATATAGCTAATTCAAAATATCGTTCCTGGATTTGATTGTGTAAGAGATGCAAAAATCTCTTACACAATCAAATCCAGGAACAATAATTTGAATTATATATATATATATATATATATATTCATTTGATTGAAATGATACTTCCATTTCTACAAATGTTTTATCAAAACCTCAATTATGATTTGATTTTACTTGATTTTTGCTATTGTAATTTGTTTTCTAATTTTTCTTAACTAGTGGACAACAATTTCCCCAGTTGTTTCATTATTTTCTATCTTAGTCTTTTTTTTCATTGATGGACAACATTTTGACATTGTAATTATTTTTCTTAATCCAATGAAAAAACTCTATCCTTTTCAGTAATCAAAATTTTGAAACTTATGACTTCTTTTTTTCAATTGATGGACAATGTTTTGACGTTGTAATTATGTTTCTTAACCCAATAAAAAAACATCAATCCTTTTGAGTGATCAATTTTTTTGAAAACTTATGACTCCAAACATTTGGCATGCAATTGCTTTTCCATGATTTCTCTCTTTTGTAAGAATTTAGTTTTTCATGATTGCTCCATTGATTTGTGTGGGTGATCTTATCTTACATAAGAGATTCTTTCTTGTATTTTTCTAAGAGATCAACAATCCTTCACATGCTAATTTTCTATGAAATCCGAAACATTTGCTTGGTGCAATTTTTTGCCATTAAACACAAATTATCTTTGGTCTATGCTCCATTGTGTATTTTCCTTGGATATTATCATATGTAGGCACTATAATCATTGAAGGCCATCCCAAAACAACTTGGTAGAATGTGTATGATTTGTTTGCCTTGGTGCCAACATGCCTACACTACTTAAGGATAGGGTTTAAAAATATCTGACATATGTGACAGGTAAGAAGGATAAGTATCATCAGGCTTGAATTTGATGGATGAATGGTTGTATTTAGGAATTTTTATTATAAAATATAATTGAATTTTAGAATTTCCTAAAGTTGTACAAATTTCCTTTCAAAAATATTATACAGAATGTTATACATGCACATGCATTTCAGAAATTTTGGATTAAGTTTATATTTTTCTTGTTTTAGAAATTTGTGTAATTTAGTAAATATTTTAAAATTTTAAGAAGATTGTATGTCATGAAAGAGAATATTTTGAGTATCTATATTTGTATTTGAAAATTATTTTTTATTTTTTATTTTTATAAAAGATTTAATATCATCCATAGATAACTTTTAACTACTCGATAAGGAGAACAAATCTTTTGGTTTAAACCTCTTCCATTGAGAGCCAAGGATTGAGGGGTATCCATTTCGCCAAATTTGCCTAAGATGTGATCTTGGCCTCACCCCTTATGATGGGTCATGCACTCAACAAAACTTGATCCCTAGTAGTCTCATTCATTAACCATTCAACTTCACCAATAGATCAAGGGCATATTGACCAAAAAATACATTTGAATAGATAACCATAAATACAAAATTAAGAGTAAGGTTGACTCTTAAGTTTAGGCTCCAACTAGCCCATAATTTTTATAAATGACAAACAATAGTGTAATAAAAAAGTCTTTGTTACAATTTTGTGTAGTAGACATCCAACTTAGCTTATGGAGGAATATTATTATAAATATAAGATAGTTCAACTAATTTTAAAATATGTTAGTAGTGGTAGAGACTAGCCATTATGTGATGCTATTATCATTATAATTTTTAGGCTTTGAATAGGTCATAATTTTAAAAATGATAAATAATAGTTTATGTTTTTATTACTAGTTGTTTGTAGTTGACATTTGTAGTGTCGTAAAATTACACCTCATGGCAATTTCACACTTGCACATCTAATCTGTCACATTTATGGCATCCCGCTGCATTAATGACAAAAACCTATGAATTAGAATCTCATGATTCCAATTCCATAGGGGACAACGATGAAGCACTATTAGCTTGAATGTCTTATTCTTGTAAATTTTTGAGTAGGACGATCACATGATGTGCAAACGTCTGTGCGATGTGCTAGCATCCCTGAACTTTCTGAGATTCCAATGAGAATATTTTGTGTCCTTTGCCTATGAAACATGTCATCATGGCATGAACGTGAATGTAACGACTCTTCACACCCATGCAACCCCACAAAACTCCTCTTTTCACTCTCTCTTATTCATTCTCACTCTTTTTCATTCAATCTTGCTCTTCTCTTCTATTCTCTCTTCTACATGTATTTTCTCTCTTGCTCTTCGTAGCGAAGCTCTGCTAGATTTTTGTCACAATAATAGTCAAAGATCTCTTGCAACCTAGCACATCACATCTATTAAGCCAAGAGGGGATCCACAGGTTGTTGGTAACACTCTCTTGTCTATTTGTCTTATCTATTTACTATCATCTATTTGTCTTATCTATTACATTTGTGATAGGGGCTCTCCTTCATGGTGGGGTTTATTTTTATCACACGTCTTTACATTTCATGTCATTTTATCTATCTCTATCTATCTAGTTTTTTGTGGAGGTGGAAACACTAAAATGAGGTCTTGACTGAGGCAAGCCCTGAAACATTCCCAACATTTTTATCTGTCCACCTTGTGTGCAGATGTACAAATTTGAGGAGCAGAGTGTTGCAAATTTAAGGTTTTTATTCTTTGTTTTGATAGGGATGACAACACGAAGTGCAAACGTCCTCATAATGCGTTGTCGTTTGTGGCTGAGACTTAATCCTTCTGGAGGAAAAATTTGTGAGTTCTAAAGTTTCTATTTCTATAAACTATAAGTTATAATTTTATCATTAGTTTTTGTTAAATTAAGCAATCCTATCATTTTTGTCCTTAATAGTTTAGCTTCCATTTATTTAAGTTGTGTAAATATTGTTTATTTTCTACTTTTTCACCTAAGCTTTGTACGTTGAGGTAACCTTGAGGGCTATTTTCTCCTTGTAGACTCTATTTTTCTTGAGTCTTGAGAGTAGCAAATCCCCTCCTTTACTTTTTGGTGAACCCAATGTGAATTCAAAATCATGTTGAATCTTTTTCTTCAAAACTTTAATTCTTGTATTAGTTTGTTCAAATGCGAGTGTGCTTTATTCAAAGATCCTCATTTATATCATCATGTTTCTAACACTTCTTCTTAATCCCATGAGGTATTGTCAATATTAGATTTGGAAAATGGTAAAGTGGGGCTACATCTAATGGCACTCATAGTGAGGATCATCATGAACACATCAAGCCAAATAGATTCAAAGAGTTCATTGTATTAGAGAAGCCTCCACATATTATATTGGAAAACTATTAGAACACAAACTTATCACCTATCCTCTTATTAATCCAATGATACCTCTAAACTTGCACCAATTTTATTTGTTTGTTCTTATTAATTAATATACAAATATTTTTATGAATAAATAAGGGAGCAATACAAGTTAAGACTATTCACAATCGTATACATTGACTTCATCTAATGAGGATAATCTTAGAAAATTGAGTGATAAGGATCCTTGTCATGGAAGTGATTACTTGAAGTATATTGATTTTGATGAGAATAGTACACCATATTTTCAAGTCACACAAGAGGGAAAATAGACAACACATGATATGGCATCTAAGCCCATTCTTTCAAAGAATCATCATTTTTACATCTCTACATGACACTTCCATCATAAAGAGACACTTTATGATGGCATGGATAATCCTATAGAGGAATGGATTATAGAGATACATAATTTGAGTGTATTAAGAAAAATTACATGATGAGAATGACTTCATTAGTTAAATTTCTTAACTATCTCTATTTTTATAAAATATCTTGTGCATTTGATTTCTTTTCTTGGATTTATGTTTTAAATTTATTTTCATGTTCCTCATTAGCATTTAGATGATGCAAAGACACCTGTTGGTGTAGTCATGGACAAAGTGTTCAGAAAGAACAGTCTAAACTTTGCAGCTTAGAGTCAACACAACAAAAATAACACAAGATTTAATTATTCTATAAATATTAATCTTTATTGAATTGGAAATCTTACATGTAACATATGCCTCATGGGAAAATAACTAGGGCTCACAAGAATGTTGCAAGGGAATTCAACATTACAACTATCCAAAGGCTTTATTATAGTCCCTCGACAAGGTAGATCAAAAATGTTGAATTCTAAACTATCTTTAACTGAATGACTAACTAATGACTAAATTCTAAATGATTAAAAATGCTCTTAAATATGATTCTCTAGCTCCAATAAAGGTTTGTGTCAACCACAAGGGTTTACAAAACCCGATAGGTGATCAAGCATGAAAGTTGGCCTCAAAACATGAAAGATAATTCCTTCGTGAAATGGAATGAGTTGTGAATCTCAAAGATAGATCCCATTGGACCCAAAATTCTTGTATGATGTCCATTAAGCTCCATACATTCTAGAATAGTTTCACACTAAAAATTTTGGACCAAGTCAACCCCAAATGCTTTGACAATGAATTCCAGTGAAGTTCTGAGAGTGATAACTTTCGGTAAATAAATGTAAATGGTCTTAAATTTGGATATGTTGTAGATGACCTCATGCAGATGCTATATCCTACTCTACGAGCTGAGAAATAATACTCTGGTGAAATGTAGAATGAAATGTTAAAACTGCTATTGAATGAAATGTAAGAAAATAAATGTTTTTGGTTGATACAAGATTGATTTACAACTAGGGATGCTTTTCTATCAGACACTTGAGGTTGGAAGAAAATTGAGTCCCTCACTTTTCATGGCTAAGAGGAAAACCAAAATGGTCCACCTCAGCTTGAGAAATCCATGATGAATCCTCCACTGGTCTGCCTTTCCACTTCACAAGATATTCTTTGTACTGCTTGTTTCTAGTGATCCTTCCGGTTCTGGTATCCAAAATTTTATCAATCTCCTTAGGTGCTTGATGTGGTAACCGCTCCTTCAAATATACTTCACTACTACTACCACTTGAGTGTCCTTCATGGTACTCATAGATGTCTACAATATTGAAAATAGGTGATGTACCCAATGTCTTCGATAACTCCACTTCATATGCATTTCTTGAATCAAACCTCCTTAGAATTTTACATGGTCCAAACTTCCTCATCTTCACTTTATTGTATGTTCCCACTAGAAATCTCTCCTTCCTCAGATATACCATCAATTCATCTCAACAACAAACTCTTTATCTCTCCTTTTCTCATCCGCCTTCTCCTTATACTTACTGTTCATATCCTCCAAGTACTTTCGAACTTGATTATGCAATGTCTCCATGAAATCTACAAACTCTTCTACCTCTGCACTCCTCTTATTCTCCATACCGATGTCTCTTAGTTTTGCAACTCCTCTAGGATGCACTCCTATCAAAATCTCAAATGTGTCTTCCTTGTACTTCGATTCACTAAATTATTGCGTGCAAACTTTGCTTGCAGTAGAACTATATCCCAATTTCCTGCTTTGTCCCCAACCAAACATCTCAACAAGTTACCCAAAATTCTATTTGTCCATCTATCTGTCGGTGATATGTCAAACTGAATTTCAAGTTTATCTTCAACTTCTTCCACAATGTTCTCCAAAAGTACCCAATTAGCTTAGTATCAATGTTTGAACCTATAGTCTTAGGCAATCCATGCAATCTTACAATCTCCTTGAAAAATAGGTCAACAACATGCACAACATCATTAGTCTTCTTGCAAGGAATGAAATGTGTCATTTTGGAAAGTTTTTCCACTACAACCATTATAGAATCATATCTTCTATGTGTTCTTGGAAATTCTAATATGAAATTCATGCTTGTATCTTCCCAAGGTCTCTAGATAGTAAGGTTTGTACAATCTAGTATTCTGACTGCTCCCTTTTGCAACTTGAAAAATTCTACAAATATGAACATACTTCCTAACATCCTTATATATTTGCGGCCAAAAATAATTTTCTCACCAAAGCTACTATCTTATCCACTCCAAAATGTCCTACTAATCCTCCACTATGCTTCTCTTTGATCAAATTCTCCCTCATTAAACTCCTTGGAATACACAATTGATTTCCTTTGAACAACATGCCTTCCTAAATGAAATAATCCAGCCATTGGCTCTGGTCTGTCATTAGTGGTACCTTACATGCTCTCCAAGCTTTGGAAAATTTTGGATCATCCTCATACATGTGCTTCAATTCTTCAAAACCCAACTTTTATCCTCATATATGTTAGCAAATTCCCCCTTCTACTCAATGCATTTGCAACTTTGTTAGACTTGCCACTCCTATGCTTCAACACAAATTTATAACTCTGCAAGAACTCAACCCATCTCATATGTCTCTAATTCAACTTCCCTTGACTATTCAAATACTACGAATCTTGATGATTTGTAGAAAACACAAACTCCTTAGGCAACAAATAATTTCTCCACTTATTCAAGGCTGGGTAAACCTACAAAAGTGGTTTACAATTTGAGTGAGGAAGGAAAAGTTGCAAAAAATGACCCCATGCCAAAAAATTTGGTTTTTGGGGTTTGAACAAACTTATTGGTTCGAGTGAACCAAAAGAGGGTTCGCTAGAACCTAGGTTTGAGCAAACCCATTAAATGCCCTGAACACACCATTCCCATAAAAAAACAAATAAAAACATTTTTTGAAAGGGAGTTCGCTCAAACCCCCCTAGTTCGCCCAAACCCCCCTTTTCCCATCTTCTCACCCTCTGGCCCAAAAAATCTCCAGAATTTTTCCCTTCGAAGCTTGGGTTGAGGATGAAAATGGAGGAGACTTCACAGACCCAACTAGATGATGGTAGTCCTTGGAACAAGCTATCCATTGAATATAATTTTAATATGTTTTGGTTTAATTATGTATTTGCTTTTTTAGCTTTATTAAACATAGGTTTTTCATCAAAAATCAAGCTCTTTGTTTTGCACATGTGGAAAAATAGTAGATTATCAAAAAAAAATTGAAAAATATGAGTGCACTAGATATTGAAGTCCTTGATCCAACAATTGTTTTTTGAATTTCGATACATACAAAAAAAGTTACATTGTATACGATTTGCCTATGTCTGAATTGTAATTGGTTTGACTTCGAAACTTGATTAAGGAAAAAATATTCAATAAAACACTATGAAACCAATTGGAAGCACTAGATATCATAGTCACAAATCTAAATTGAAAAAAAAATAGAATTTTATCCTTCATGGAAAAAATTTTATGTTGTATACGGTGAGCGTCACTCCTTAAAAATGTTGTTTACTGAAAAAACTAGTTTTCGAAGGAGATGGAAAAAAGTGCAATCTGATTCCAAATTTTTTGAAAAAAATATATTTAGAATCTACAAACAAAATGTCACAAATCACTAGTTTGCATCATCTTCAAATTCCTCACGATTTAGCCGCTATAGGTGCCCGAAAGTGAAGATTTAGTTAGAAAAAAATGTTTTAGTGTCCAGTTTGGCCAAAAATTGTAAACTAGTACTATGGGATCACCCGGCTTGAATTTTATGGCATAGAATTCCTGATCATAAACTAAATATCTTCTTTTGGCATCATTCAAATTCTCATTGAAATAAGCTATGGGTCTTCCTTCTTGACTTAACACTTCTCCTATTGCATTTTGACTTGCATCATAATCAACTTGAAATACCTTGTCAAACTCTAGTAATGTTAACACTGGTTTCTTTGTCACCTTTTGCTTCAACAATTCAAAACTCCTCTATGCTTTGAATGTCCACTTAAAATCTTTCTTGTCTCATATCATTGTATTTGGCATGGGTGTACAAATGCTACTAAATCTAATGACAAACTTTCGATAGAAACTAGCCAATCCATGGAATGATCTTACTTCTCCAATGTTCACTAGTGTAGGCCACTCAACAATTGCTCTAATCTTCTTAGGGTCCATCTTCAATCCTTTAGTAGAAATGAAAAAACCCAGATACACCAACTTTATCTTCATAAAGTTGCACTTCTTGATATTAATCAACAACTTCTCTCAACCTTTGCAGTACTTGTCTGATGTACCACAAATGTTCTTCTCTAGTCTTATTGAAAATCATAATATCATCCAAATATACAATGACAAACTTACCCAAGAATTTCTTTAGTACCTCATTCATCAATCTCATCAAAGTGCTCAGTGCATTGGTCAATCCAAAAGGAATTACTAACCAATCATACAATCCTTCATTAGTCTTAAATGCAGTCTTCCATTCATCTCCCTCTCTAATTCTAATATGATGGTATCCACTCTTTAAGTCAATCTTTGTGAAATATTTTGCTCCACTCAAATATTCCATAATGTCATCCATCCTTAGCAATGGGAATCTATACTTGATAGTGATCATATTGATTGCTCTTGAATCTATACACATTCTCCACTCTCCATATTTCTTTGGTGCAATTACAACAAGTACCGCACATGAGCCTAAAATTTCTTTGATCAATCCTTTCTTCAGCAAACTTGTATTTGTTGGTTGAATTTTGCATTCTCTACCAGTGTCATTCTATGTGTTGCCTTGTTTGGAAAAATTTCTCCCAGTATTAGGTCTATATGATGACTGATACTTTAGACTGGTGGTAAGCCATCTGGTACATTCTTTGATATGTTGTCTTCATACTTTATCAATAGTTTTTCTATTTCTGTCTGGGGTGGATCAACTTCCTTGTCTTCAAACTCCCACCCTTCTTTGGAATCAATGCAAAACACATGTTCTCATGCCTCAATCCATCCAGAAATTTCCTTCCATCTACCAAACATAGTATGGCAGTGCTACATGTACTTCACTCTTGTCCTCTTCCTCCAAAGGTATTAACTTGATTCTTTTTCCATTTGAATTTATTAAATAGGTGTTCCTTCTTCCATCATGAATAGCTTTCCTATCACATTGCCATGGTATTCCTAATAGTAAATGGCATGCATCCATAGGATAATATCATACAATACTTCATTCCTAAATGATCCTATATGAAATTTCACCAAACACTGCTCATTCACCAATATCTTATGCTCATATTGAATCCATGCTATCCTATAGGGGTTTGGGTCTCTTCAAATTCAACTTGGTTACCATCTATTTTGAAACTAGGTTATCAGTGCTACCACTATCAATGATAACTTTACATACCTTTCCTCTCGACTTATATATGGTTCTGAATAGACTTTTCCTTTGTGGTGGTTCCTCAATCACTTCTTCATGCCTCAAAGCTCTCCTCATCGCCAATGATTCACCTTTCTTAGGTTTCCCAACTGAATTAGGGGATTCAACATGTTCCTCGTCCACATAAGTTGCTCTTCTAGTATGCTCAATTTTCTTACCTGCACTTCCTTGATGACACTCAAATGCTCTATGTCCTTCACATCCACACTTGAAATAGGTCCCTCTAAATGGTCTTCTCTTAGATCTTCCTTCATCTCTCTGGAATCCATCATTGTGGTAAGAATTATGACCTCCTCTATTGATGTGGTAGAAATTTCTATTTTCTTTTCATTTGTGGTATGAATTATGATCCTTCCCTTCAATCTGGTAGGTTTCCCATCTTTTTTTTTATCTACATAAGGTCTTATTTCTCTGGATTGTCATCCACTCCTCTAGAATCTTCCTCTTGCACTTCTTTGTCTTTGTTCAAATTTCTTGTTCAACTTCTCTTCCACTTTTAATGCAAATTGATATGCTTCTTCAACTGATGTCATCTTTACCAGGCTCAATTCTTCTTGGATGTTGGTTCTTAGTCCATTGATGTATCTCACCACCTTTTATTTGCTTGCTTCATTATGTCTAGTCCTAATGATAATATTGTAGAATTCTTCAGTATACTCCATAGATTTATCCTTTTTCCTTAGGTTTTGCAATCTTTTCAACAATTCAAGTTCATAGTTGGTTGGTATGAATTGATTCTTCAACTTTGTCACCATTCTATCCCATTTAATGATTTTCTCCTAACCTCTTCTATTTATATCCAATTGAACTTCTTTCCACCATAAAGTATCATGACCTTTCAACCTTTGTTTTTTGCAAATCTGACTCTTTTCAGATCTTCTATTTCTTCATATTCAAAATATTCTTCCATTTCATTGATCCAGGCAATCAATTCCTTAAGGTCTAAATTTCTCGCGTAATTTTGAATTTCAACTCTAGGTTACTTACTAATTTTGGAGATCGCTTTCAACATCTTCACTTGATTTGTTTCTTCTTCTTCTCCCTCTAGGGCTTCTGCAATTTGTTGTGCAACATGATCTACTTCATCATTACTTTCATCCTCATTTTTAGGGCTTAGGCCTCACCTTCAATCTTCTATTACATCTAACTGGACTCGCATTTCACACATCATTTCCAATATTTCATCCATTCTTCCAACAACATTCACCATAGAAGGGGCTCTCCTTGGTAGCATCTCTCCTCTTGAATCTGGTGCAACTGCTTCAATTCAGTGATCTGGCTACAAGGGTTTCAACTGCCTCATAGTCGGTGATTGGTTGAAAACACATGCAGTATTCCTCAATTTGACAATCTTTCCACCATAAGAAATGCCTTTAGGACTCAAAAACTCACTCTAATACCACTTGGTGCAATCACGAAAGAACGGTTCAGAAAGAACAATCCAAACTATGTAGCTTAGAGTCAACACAATGTAAATAACACAAGAAAGTATTTTGCAAATATTAACCTTTATTGAATTGGAAATATTATATGCAACATATGCCTCATGGGTGAATAACCAGGGTTCACAAGCCTACTACAAGGGAATTCAACATTACAAATAGCCAAAGGCCTTATTATAGTCCCTCAACATAGTAGATCGAAAATATTAAATCCTAAACTATCTCTAACTGAATGACTAACTAATGACTAAATTCCAAATGATTACAAATTCTCTTAAATATGATTCTCTAGCTCCAACAAAGGTCTGCATCGGCCACAAGGGTTTACAAAACCCAATAGGTGATCAAGCATGAAAGATAATTCCTCTATGAAATGGAATGAATTATGAATCTCCAAGATAGATCTCATTGGACCCAAAATTCTTGTATGATGTCCCATTAAGCTCTGCATATTCTGGAATAGGTCTGCACTAAGAAATGTGGACTAGGTTGGCTCCAAATGCTTTGACAGTGAATTACAATGAAGTTCTGAGAGCGATAAATTTCAGTAGACAAATGAAAATTATCTAAAATTTGGACATGTTGTAGATGACCTCATGTAGATGTTATATCCTACTCCACGAGCTAAGAAGTTCAATATTGTGGTGAAATGTAGAATGAAATGTTGAAACTTCTACTAAGTGAAATGTGAGAAAATAGATGTTTTTGGTTGATATAGGATTGCTTTACAACTAGGGATGCTATTGCATCACCAATAGTGGTGTATATTGATGCAAATGACTCTATAAATATCTTGTCTCATCCATATCACTTCTTTAGTATGTTATGTATGTATTTATTTTTGTCTTATGTCATTGCTTTGTTTTATGTTTGGCCTTTTACTTATGCCATTATTATTGCAATCCTTCTTCCTTATATCTCCCATTATATTATGTTTCATTTTAATTTTATCTTTTTTCTCAAGGCATGTATGTTGTGAACCTCCTTCATCATTTCTTTTATTATCTTATATTTATTTTTTCCTTTTTGCCTTTAATTATACCATGTTTGTTGTGAGCCTTCTATTCTTACATATTTCATTCACATTTCATCTTATATGTTAGGAATATGGTGTTGTACACCTTGCACAAGAAATAATTAATTTAATTATGCAAAATATTTATTTATACGTGGTGCATCTTTAGGAGGTTTGTATAGCCGCATCAAATATTTATTTGGGTCCACTCGTAGATTTAACTAGTACCAAAAAATAAATGTTGGGGTGAATGTTTTGTGTACTTATGGTTTTGAGGCACATGGTTTTACCTTACCACTTGGTATTTTTATGTGAGCTTGATTCTACAAAATAAAGCACACATTTGGTGGTTGAGGTTGGCTGGTTTGAGTGGTTTTTCATTGTACTGAGCTCTCTTCTAAAGAGTGCATATGTAAAGCATGGAATGGGATGTGTGGATACATGCTTGGAAACATGGAGGATGTATTAGAGGAGCTTGATGTTTCAAAAGTATTCATGAAAAATCTATAAGTGTTTTGCAATGTTTTCATTTCTAAATAGCTAATTGAGTATGTATTATTTTGGAGGTTGGGTTTTCCCTCTTAAGGGTTCTCCCAAGGTGTTGTAGATGCCTAAAAAAAGACTATACCTTGACTAGACTTGATTTTACCTTGTCTTAGCCAATTAATTTATCCATTACCCTTATCCCTCGCCTTTAATTAAATAAATTCATTTATTTAATTAAGTCTAGCCTTATCCTAAAATCCTTTAACTAAATCAATCAATTAATTGATTTAGGCTAATTAACCCACATTACCTTTTCCTCCAATATTTAATTCCACTTTATTCCTCAATCCTTGCCCATTTAATCATATTCATTGATTTTATTCACATGGATTAAAATCTAAACTTATCATGATGTGACAAGGATCCATCCCATCTTTATCCTCTCACATGTGAGAGGACTCAACAGTAAAACTAACTTTACATCTCATTCATCCATTTCATTCTACATCTCCAAATCTCAACCATTCACATAAGGATGTTTCCCTAATAAAATTGTAAACCTAGCCCTTATCCCTCATGTGACTTTTGTCACATGACAAATTTTGAGTCAAACCCTAATCCTTAATCAATCCTAGCCATCCATCAACCAATCCATTTTTGCCCTTGATTTCCCTTATGTAAATTCTATAAATGAGAGGCCTCTCATCCCATTTGGGCAATATTGCTTTATCATACTATTATGTTGTCTAATATTCTATTGGATCATCTTGATCATACCATTGTGATGTTGGAATCATGAGCAATCACATCCAAGCTATCAACACATCAACATATCACATTTGATCTTTCTGAGATTTGCATGTATTTGGTTTGAATATGCTAGATTTGATGCATATTTCATTTATATCATTTGAATGCAATACATTTTGGTGAACCTGACATGAATCTTTACATATAATTCTTGTCCTTGTTAGTTTTAGTAAGTTTGATCTTGCAAGTGAAGGATTTTCTAACATTTTTCGTCAAGTTTTTTTGAGTTTTCCACCATAGGTTCCAAAATAGCACCTATGTTTTTTGAAAAGGTGCGTACATTTCCTGAAGTGGCACCTACATTGCACAAAGCGAGGCCTAAATTTCTTAGAGTGGCACTTATTTTTCTCAAAGCGGTGCCTATGTCCTATAGTCTGGCGACTCTATTTGCTATTGTGGAGCCTATGTTTCAAACACCAACACTTTAGATTTAGGCCTTTATATCTAACTTTTTGTGTTTGGATGTGCATTTTTTTTTCTTTCTAACACTCTATTTTGTAGGTTCTCTATTTTTTGTAGATATTAGGGTTTTTCCTAGGATTTTCAAATTTTATAAGCTTTAGTTGTTCTCTAGGGTTTTGCTTTTAGTATTCTCTTTAGAAATTTTTCTCTAATATATTGTATGTAGGTTTTTAGTGATCTTGTATGATTCTCTGCTAATATGTGGTTGTAGGTTTCTTGTGTTCTTTATTTTTATTAATCTTTGGTTGGATATTTTCTAAGGTTTATGATAAAAAAAGATCTATGTTTCTTGAAGTGATGTCTACGTTTATTGAAGTGGCACCTGCGTTTCTTGAAGTGACACCTTCATTTATTAAAGTGGTGCTTGTTTTTCTCATAGTGATGCTTGTGTTTCTCATAGAAGCACTTATGTTGCTCAAAGTGGCACCCATGTTGCTCAAAGTGGCACCTGTGTTACTCAAAGTTACTTCCTATGCAAACCTTAAAGGATTAGTTTTACAAAAATAGGCATAAGTTTTCCCTCACAAATCATTTTTTCAAAACTAAAGAAGTGTCAAAAATTTGGTTTAGAGCTCTTTGTTGCGATGCAAGTAGATTTTTTAGACTGATCCAAAAATTAGGTGCACTCATTTAATGTCAACATTTATTTTCAACCTTTAAATGCTCATAAATTCCTCATATGAAATCATTTTTTAACATTTTTTGTAAATCTATCAGAAAATCACAAGGAACCCATTGGTATAATTAGTTTTTGCTTTACAGTATTATATTTTTTATTTTTTCAATTTAAAGTTGAGCTTAAAATTTACCATTCATATTTGGATTTGGGCTCTAAAATAAACTAGTATCTTTTGATCCCCAATATCTACTTACGTATTCTTTCCTATTGTGCCTTAGAGTGATATTGAGGATCATAAATAAGTGATCTTTTTTCCTTTTCTAGGGATCCTTCCTAGGGATTTGATCACCCTAGGGGAAGACCTCAATTCCAATGTTTCAATAGATTATAAAGAGTGGAAGTGAATTGAAAGACATCTCTCTTGGAAGTGAAATATTTTCAATCTGGGCTAAGCCTCTAAGAACTTTATACCTTAGACAAGTGACGGTGGAAAGTGGGATACCCTCTCCTCTTAGTTATTTAGTATTATTCCATTTCATCTACCTGGTAGGCCTCACATACCCTTGTTTATCTATAGGATACCCCTAGTTGAGCTTGTAAAGCCTAGTTGATAATTTTTGGCCATATTTTCTTGTGGTCCCTTATGCCTACAAGGATTGATAAACCCACTTGAGTTAGGCTCGTTCATGTAACTTATGTGCTTGAATGTTTAGATCACCTTCCCACTTGAAACCAAAAGGGGACACTTATCCAAATTGAGCCATAGTATTTTATATTTTGCATTATTTCCTTATATTATTTTATCCTTAATCATAAAACCCAAAAAGATTAGAAAACTCAAAAAAGCCAAAAAAAAATCAAAAACCCAAAAAAATAAAATATTATAGAAAAGTGAAAAATAATCTTTTATTTTTATGTACTTAGGTCTAGGTTTCCTCCAAGACAAGATTTCCACATCATCTCCAATTCAAACTTTCCATCCTCATCATCTCATCCTAATAATCCGTTCTCATCCTAATCATCTCGTCGTAATCATCCATAAGAATTATAATTATTTCCCTAATCATCTCATCCTAGTCATCTAGGATCATTCTAATTATCCCCTTGATCATTCTAATCCTCCATCTAGTACTAATTATCCAATCCACCTCATCCCAACTATCTTAATCAGCCTAATATATGCCTAATCCATCCTTAATCCATCATTTAGGACCTTAATTCTAAGTTAATTATCTTAATCTAATCAAGGTCCTAATCCTTATCATAATTATTTTATATTCATTTATTCTTCCTAATTCACATTAAAACCCTCTTCTCTTAATCCACTTTCATCATTCATCTTTGTCCTAATTATCATCTAGCCATCATCATCTTAGCCTAATCCCCTTATCAACCATTCTCATTCCAAACAAATCTTCATCTAATCCATCTACCCCTCATCCAAAGTTAATCATACATTATCCATCTATATATCTCAATCAAGCATCCAATCCCTAATCCTTAATCAAAAAGTATCCTTTGAACATCAATTTTTTTTCAAGGACTTAATCTCCTTCGTATCCCATATACTTTCACCATAATCAAAACCCTTCACCCAAGGGTTCTAGCCCTAATCCACCATCATCCATTTCAAATCCAAAATTCTAATAAAAAATCAAGACCTTAAGTTGATCCAATCCTTAATCCAAACTTGCTTAAGAATCTTAAGTATAGTTATCAAATCTCATCAATTCCTACTTAAGAACTTTGCCTATCTTAAGTAGAAATCAAATATAAACAACTATTTCTTAAGAAACCATATATCTTAAGTATAGTGAATCATTTTAAATTGTTAAATAATTTTAAGGTCTTGAAATTTAATTCCAAGCATCAATCATCCTTCATCTTCTAAAGCTCATCCATATCCAATCCCAATCCCCATCCAAGACATTACCTAATTCTAATCCAAAACCCACAAATAAACATCATGAATTGGTTTGAAAAAATAGTTATGGAAGTTAAAGAATTTATGCCAAACCCCATTCCTCAAACCATACCATCCAATTTAACTCAAATCTATCTAATATTTTCTAAGCCACCTTCATCCATTACCTTTCCATCCAAAATCATAAACCCATATCCTACCCCATCAAGACCAAAAATCATAATCAAGGGTAACCCCAATCACATTGATGAAGAGGATAGTATTGTTGACCAACCTAAGCATGATCCCTATGATGACAGTGATGGTATTGTGGAACACCTTGAATCCTTGGTCAATGAAAAACTTGCTCAAATCTTTCACCACTCACCCATCCAAAATTAGTTGCCTCTTTTTTTTTGGTATGAAAGGGGTAAACCCTTTTGACATGGAGCTATGAACCGATGAGGTTATAAATGGGGGAATTCATCCCCAATTTAAACATTCAACAATAACAACCCAATGGGGTTTGAACCTTGATGGAAAGAACAAATTCATAACAACTTAACCCTCACACTATACCACAATTATAAAATCAACTACCTCTTGACCAAGCAATAGTTAACACAATTTATCCCATTACACCTCCATGTATAATTATCAATCACACTTATCCTACCTTTGATAAGGGAAATCCATCTTATTCCCCATAATTACCTCCCTCTTATCCCTCACTTGCATACACTCTCCATTCAACATCCATCTCTAAACTTGTATAACAACCCCATTACCCCCCATCCTCTAATCTATCATTATAGTCCCAATATCCATAATTTTAACCCTCAACCTAATATGGATCCCCCATCTAATCATAATCCTCTATCTAAGCTTCGACCATTTAATCCTAAATATTTCTAATGGCTATTTTCAAAGAAGGATAAATCACCACCCCCAATAAAGTGGTACGATCATGCATCCACCTCCATCTCCCATCTCTCCATCCACCCAAGTTGAAGAGTGTATCCCACGCTCCTCCATCACACCATGCACACAAATTTAAACATGCCAAGAACTTAGTCCAAAGCATGCCCATATGTGAAGGGAAAAGAATGCGGATCTACTGACCCAACAGTGCAGAATACATTCCCTTAACACCTTTACTACAGGGGAGAGAAGCAAAAACGAAAAACTAACAGTTTCTAAAACTTATAGAGATGCATACAACCATGGCAATGAGAAACCAAAAAGATAAGCAAACAAAGATGACACAATATTTATGTGGGAAAACCCTTTCAGGTAAAAACCCACCACACAAAGTCAAATCTATTGTATTACAGTAATGAATCGATTACATACAATATCCAGACTTCTTTGTTCAACTCACAATCACCCAGAGAGTTTCAAATTCACTATTACAATATTTTTACAACATACAGTTCAAAACCCTCCTCAAGAACTCATGTCCTTTTGTTCTTCAACTCGCAACTTCAACCTTGCTCTGCAACTTACGACTCAACCCTTGTCCTCCAACTTAATGAAAAACCTTATGAGAAATAACACATCTCTCATACATAAGTAACCGACTGAGAAGAGCAATGAAGACCATCCTCAAATCATGCATCTGGTCGGATCTAACAGATCTCCCTGCAACGAGCTGCCCAAGCATTCAATGCCAACACCAAAAACGGTTGAGCTCGCCACCCTTCGTTGACAAATGCAACTACCACAATAATTATCTTGGTATCCATCCAATCACTATTCAACTAGGTACCACGCATCTAAGACCCATCAGCAATTGCAGTTGATAGAGCAACCAAAACGGTCAAACAAACATCGGGCACAACCAAGACTTCAAGTCATTACTAACACTACCGGAGCCGGAGTTGGAACAGGAGTCGAAACAGGACTCCACCAAAAAAACACAGCCGGAGTCGGAGTCGGAGATGGAACTGGAGTCAAACCATGACTCTACCGAAATTACAGGTTCAGGAACCAATTCGGTTCCGCGTCCGCCCACGGCAAAGGGGAACTCATTGGAAACAGTTCTGACCGGGTAAAGTCAACCTGGGGTCAAACCAAGATAGGAACACAAAAGACTGGAGTCAGAGTCGGGACCGGGGACGGAACAAGAACATAAATAGGACTTTACCAAAAGTCCAAGATCAAGAACTAATACGGTTCTGGTTCTGCCCCCGCCAACTGCAAGAAACATCAATCCAGAACTTGGACAAAGCGGAGGAAAAACTCCCCGAGGAGAATCCAAACATCCAGAAGAACCAGATCACAAAAGCAGGAGTCGGGCCCGGAGATGGAACGAAAACTGAAACAGGAACATGAAAAACGGACATTGCCAAATTCCAAAACTTGTTCCACCTCCACCAGAACTTGCGAAGCGAGAAACATCAGACGGTAGGAAGCGGAGTCGGAGCAGGAGCGGGAACCGAAACCTAGAACTTAGGCAAACAGAACAATGCCAAATTCCATCTTGGTTCCACCTCCGCCAGAGACCCGGAACTTAGGCAAACCAAACAATGCCAAGTTCCATCCTGGTTCCACCTCCGCCAGAACTTTGCAAACAACACAAAATCACCAAGGCATGAAAACGAGGACTTCAAGCTGGAAGTTGAGACATAATTTCTCAATAATATATACCCTAGCCTAAATCAAGAGCATGTCCATGAGCACAAAACCTTAGATCAAACACCACCATCCACTGCATCTAAATTTTTTTATGTCCATGATAATCCTATGTTTTATGATGACATCTATGATAATCTAATATTTGACCATGAACTTTTTTTTTTAGGACATCCAGGATGATTCCATCTCTTCCTTCCACTCCATCTCATGATCCCTCTCCATGTCAAGATCAAAACACCCTTTCCACCCCATCTCGTAATACCCTTCCATCTCATAATCCTATCCCTTCCATGAAATCTCATGATCCTCCATCTCAGGAGAAAATTATACCTTCCAATCCATCTTATGATCCTCCTCCATTCCAAAATCGTACCCCAAGTCAAGATAAAAGCATCCCTTCATCTCCATATCATGATCCTAATTCTCCACAAGATCCCATCACCCCTATCCAAACCATCCATGAACCCAACACTTATCAAACGAGTTCCATCACTTTCATCCAATTTGGGTAACTCCATGAGCCTACCATTCCTTGCATGTCATATCCTCCTAAAAAATGGACTTGTATCTTGCTTCTAAAATTACAAGCATCCTGAAGGGAAAAAAATGTGGATCTACTGACCCAACAGTGCGGAATACATTCCCTTAACACCTTTACAATAGGGGAGAGAAGCAAAAATGAAAAACTAACAGTTTCTTAAACTTATAGAGATGCATACAACCATGGTAATGAGAAACCAGAAAGATAAGCAAACAAAGATGACACAGTATTTACATGGGAAAACCCTTTCAGGTAAAAAACCCACCACACAAAGTCAAATCTATTGTATTACAGTAATGAATCGATTACATACAATAACCAGACTTCTTTGTTCAACTCACAATCACCCAGAGAGTTTCAGATTCACTGTTACAATGTTTTTATAACATACAGTTCAAAACCCTCCTCAAGAACTCACGTCCTTCTGTTCTTCAGCACGCAACTTCAAACTTGCTCTGCAACTTACGACTCAACTCTTGACTTGTCTAACTTATGTCTAACCCTCCTAGAAATAACACATCTCTCATCCATATGTAACTGACTCAGAAGAGCAATGAAGTCCATCCTCAAATCACGCATTTGGTCGGATTTGACAGATTTCCTGCAATGAGCCGACTTTGCATTCAAAGCCATTACTCAAAACGGTTGAGCTCGCCACCCTTCGTTGACAAATGCAACTGCCACAATAACTATCTTGGTATCTGTCCAATCACTATTCAACTAGGTGCCACGCGTCCAAAACCCATCAGCAATCGCAGTTGACAAAGCAACCAAAATGGTAAAACAGACATCGGGCGCAACCAAGACTTCAAGTCATTTCTAACACTGTCGGAGCTGAAGTAAGAACAGGAGTCGAAACAGGACTCCACCAAAAATACATAATGCCAGAGCCGGAGTCGGAGTCGGAGACGGAACAGGAGCAGAAACATGACCCTACCGAAATTACAGGTTCAGGAACCAATTCGGTTTCGCGTCCGCCCACGGCAAAGGGGAACTCATTGGAAACAGTTCTGACCAGGTAAAGTCAACCCGGGGTCAAACCAAGACGGGAACACAAAATACCGGAGTCGAAGTCAGACCTGGGGACGGAACAGGAACAAAAACAAGACTTTACCAAAAGTCCAAGATCAGGAACCAATCCAGTTCCGGTTCTGCCTCTGCTAACTGCAAGAAACAACAATCCAGAACCAGGACAAGGTGGAGGAAAACACCCCGAGGAGAATCCAAACACCCAGAGGAAACAAATCGTAAAAGCAGGAGTCGGGCCCGGAGTCGGAACAAAAACTGAAACAGGAACCTAGCAAACGGACATTGCCAACTTCCAAAACTGGTTCCGCCTCCGCCAGAACCTGCGAAATGAAGTGAGAAGAAACAGACAGTAGGAAGCGGAGTTGGAGCAGGAACGAGAACCAAAACCCGAAACTTAGGCAAACAGAACAATGCCAAGTTCCATCCCGGTTTCGCCTCCGCCAGAACTTTGCACACAACACAAAATCACCAAGGCATGAAAACGAGGACTTCAAGCTGGAAGTTGAGACATAATTTCTCAACAATCTCCCACTTGGTGAACACTTCCAGCTTCCTCAAAACATCAAACCTTATTGTCTATCATAGGCCCCAAGGCCCATCGATTCTGTGCACCATCTGAACTTATCTGTGCTAACCGGCTTTGTCAAAGCATCTGCAACATTCTTCAAGGTGTCAACCTTATCCATACTGACCTTGCCATCTTCAACCATATCCCTCACGAAGTGATATTGCACATCTATGTGCTTGGTCCTAGCATGGAAGGTCAGATTCTTTGCCAAACAAATGGCACTTTGACTGTCACAGCAGATTGAAATCTGCTCAGCATTAAATCCAATGTCTGAACACAAATGCCTCAGCCACACTGCCTCCTTGCAAACATGAGTTGCTTCCATGTACTCTGCCTCTATTGTGGATAAAACAACTACAGCTTGTCGCTTGCTCATCCAATTGATTGCTCCACCATTAAGCATGAAAGTGTATCCACTAGTGGATCTTTTGCTGTCAATGTCCCTTGCCCAATCAGAGTCAACATATCCCTGAATGCAAAGAGCCCTTTATGATGCAACCATATTGCCATGGTAACACAAAGCATAATCTGAAGTACCCTTCAAATACCTGAACACTCTTTTTATAGCATCCCAATGTGATCTCTTTGGATTTGCCATAAAACAGCTTAGAACTCCCACTGCTTGGGCAATGTCTAGTCTTGTGCAAACCATAGCATACATCAAACTGCCTATTGCACTTGCATAAGGCACACTGGTCATGTCCTCCATCTCAGTAGCAGACTTTGGAAAGTCTTCAGCAGATAGTTTCAATCCTTGCATGATTGGAACAACTAGTTGCTTGCAATCAGTCATGCTAAACCTCTCTAGAACGGTTTTCACATACTTACTTTGACTGAGCCAAAGCTTTCTGCTTGTTCTATCCCTGGTTATCTCCATCCCAAGAATGTACCTTGCTACTCCAAGATCTTTCATTTCAAACTTAGCAGACAACCGAGTTTTAAGATCAGAAATCGTTGCCTTGCTATTACCAATGAATAACATGTCATCCACATACAGAGTAATAACAAGCACACGCTCATTCTCACATTTATAATAAATGCAATGATCAGATTTTGATCTAACAAACCCAATTGACAACACAAATGTGTCAAATTTCTGGTACCACATTCTAGGAGATTGCTTTAGACCATAGAGAGATTTATTTAACTTGCAAACCAGATTTTGTTTACCTCTTTCAACAAAATACTCAGACTGGGACATGTAGATTTCTTCTTCTAGCTCACCATGGAGAAATGCTATCTTCACATCCATCTGCTCAATTTCATAGTCATACACAGTTGCCAATGACAACAAAAATCTGATGGATGTCAACTTTGCTACAGGGGAAAATATCTCTCCATAATCAATTCCCTCAACTTGGGAAAAACCCTTTGCAACCAGTCGTGCCTTATACTTCTCCACACTACCATCAAGGCCTGTCTTCCTTTTGAATATCCACTTGCAGCCAATAGGATTTCGCCCTTTAGGCAGTGGTACCAACTTCCAGGTATCATTCTTTTTCAAGGAATCCATCTCCTCATTCATGGCTTCCAGCCAAGACTTTGAATCAGACATGCTGATTGCTTCTTTCACAATCCTAGGCTCATCAGTGCTGGTAATTAAGGCATAAGCACAATTTGAATCTAACATAGAGAAACCATACCTTTCTGGTTGCCTTTTTTCTCGTGTAGATCTCCTTAGAGGCTGAGGTTGTTCTTCATCATCAGAACTTCTAGGGCTGCTTGAGCTCTCCTCAATCTCAGGTACACCATGCAGCTCTTCCCTTTCTGGAGTTTGGGGAATCTCAACTGCATCCTTCTTCTTGTCACTCTGATTTGTCTCAAGCTGTTGATCACTTACTAGAGGTTTCAGCTCACGAAATATCACGCTTCTGCTATACAAAACCTTCTCAGTAACAGGGTTCCAAAGCTTGTATCCCTTCACACCAACTCCATAGCCGATGAGAATACATTTCATAGCCTTGTTATCCAACTTTGATCTCTTTTCATTTGGCACATGAACATATGCCTCACAGCCAAATACTCGAACATGCCTTAATGAGGGTTTCTTACCTGACCATGCTTTCAAAGGTGTCTTATCAACAAGTGCTGAACAAGGAGATCTATTAATCAAATAACATGTTGTAGCAACAACCTCAGCCCAGAACTTTTGCTCCAGACCAGCACCACTCAGCATACTCCTTGCCTTTTCCATCAGTGTCTTGTTCAACCTTTCAGCAACTCCATTTTGTTGTGGAGTGTAGGGGGTTGTCTTATGCCTTTTAATTTCATGATTAGTGCAGTACCTTTCAAAATATGCAGAATAAAACTCACCTCCATTGTCTGTCCTTAAACACTTTATTTCCCTTCTAGTCTGATTTTCTACCAAAGATTTGAACTCTTTAAACCGACTTAACACTTCTGATTTACTTTTAAGAAAGTATACAAATGCCCTTCTCGAACAGTCATCAATAAAAGAAACATAATATCTAGACTTCGATAATGAAGGAACATTAACTGGACCAAACACATCTGAGTGAACATAATCTAGTATACCAGAAGATTTGTGAGGACCGGAGGAGAAAGAAACACGGTGTTTCTTTCCATAGATACAATGTCCACAGAAATCGAACTCAAGGTTACAATCATCAAGCCCTTCTACAAGGTTTTTGTTCTTCAAGGTTTTTAAACCTTTCTCACCTATGTGACCAAGTCTATGATGCCATAACATAGTCTTCTCTACTGGGAGTTTTACCTCCAAAGCATTTGCAGATAGTGAAGAGTCTTCATCTTTCTCTATAGGTGCAGAATTACATGACTTTATAGAGGCACTATTACAAAGAACAGGTCATGCATCTAGCTTGTATAGAGTGCCAGTACGAACACCCTTTGCTAACACCATTGCACCTCTAGCCATTTTACATCCCTTACTAGAAAAAGAAACTTCTACACCAGCATCATTTAACTTACTAATAGAAAGAAGATTTCGAGCCAAACCTGGGATGTGAAGAACACCACCAATTCCTTTGACTCTCTCGTCAGGAAACTGAATTCTGACCCTTCCTTTGCCAACAATCTCTAGCGTTGAATCACTTGCCAAGTATACCTTTCCACCATCATACTTCTCATATTTTGAGAACCAATCTCTATTGGATGTCATGTGAAAAGAGGCACTTGAATCAACTAACCAAACATCATCTGATGCTTGAGTTGTCAAGGTTGCTGCAATGAAGTCATCTGCATCACTTTGAGAAGATTCGTTGTCAGAAGCATTCTTCTTCTTCTTCTCCTTGCAGTCCTTCCTGATATGACCAGGTTGCCCACAGTTCCAACACTTTACCTTGAACCTTTTACCAGGAGACTTTGATCTCCCTTTAGACTTGGATTTTGACTTGTCGTCTTTCTTCTTGCCTTTCTCCTTTATTCTATCTCGAATAGAAAGAGCATCTTTGGCCATCTCAGAAGATTTCCTTCGCATTTCTTTAGACATAAGTGAAGCAACCATATCATCAGTCTTGAAAGTAGTGGTTGTGCTTCTAATAGCCATCATAAGATGATCCCAACTGTCAGGTAATGAACACAACAGGAGCATGCAACGATCCTCCTCCTCAATCTTTACACCTACAGATGCCAACTGAGTAACACTCATATTAAACGAGTTCAGATGGTCTGCAACAGATGCACCTTCGTCCATCTTCAAGGAGTACAACTTCTATCTCAGGAACAACTTATTTACCAGGGACTTTCCCTGGTAAATATCACCAAGCTTCTTCCATAAAGTAGTTGCAAACGTTTCCTCATGAACATTCAGGAGCACAAAATCGACTAGACTCAGTCTTATCAATCCTCTTGCTTTTCTATCAGCAAGATCCCAAGCTTCTTGGGTCGTAGTTTGTGGCTTAGTTCCAGACACTACAATCCAGAGGTCTTTATCCACAAGCAAGTCTTCTATCTTGAGTTTCCATAACTCAAAGTTGCTGCAATTAAACTTCTCAATATCTATTCTACCAGATGTACTCGCCATCTCACAACAGAAACAAGTTTAACAATGCAAGCCTCCCACTGAAACAGTATTAGTGCAAAAAACTAATTTTCCCTAACAAGGATAACATGAACTGGCCAAGCTCTGATACCACTTTGAAGGGAAAAGAATGTGAATCTACTGACCCAACAGTGCGGAATACATTCCCTTAACACCTTTACAATAGGGGAGAGAAGCAAAAACGAAAAACTAACAGTTTCTTAAACTTATAGAGATGCATACAACCATGGTAATGAGAAACTAGAAAGATAAGCAAACAAAGATGACATAGTATTTATGTGGGAAAACCCTTTCAGGTAAAAAACCCACCACACAAAGTCAAATCTATTGTATTACAGTAATGAATCGATTACATACAATAACCAAACTTCTTTGTTCAGCTCACAATCATCGAAAGAGTTTCAGATTCACTGTTACAATGTTTTTATAACATACAGTTCAAAACCCTCCTCAAGAACTCACGTCCTTATGTTCTTCAACACGCAACTTCAAACTTGCTCTGCAACTTACGACTCAACTCTTGACTTGTCTAACTTATGTCTAACCCTCTTAGAAATAACACATCTCTCATCCATATGTGACCAACTCAGAAGAGCAATGAAGTCCATCCTCAAATCACGCATCTGGTCAGATTTGATAGATTTCCTGCAACGAGCCGACTTTGCATTCAAAGCCATTACTCAAAATGGTTGAGCTCGCCACCCTTCGTTGACAAATGCAACTACCACAATAACTATCTTGGTATCCGTCCAATCACTATTCAACTAGGTGCCACGCGTCCAAGACCCATCAACAATCGTAGCTGACAGAGCAACCAAAACGGTCAAACAGACATCGGGCGCAACCAAGACTTCAAGTCATTTCTAACACTGTCGGAGTCGGAGTCAGAACAGGAGTCGAAACAGGACTCCACCAAAAATACACAATGCTGGAGTCGGAGTCGGAGACGGAACAGGAGCAAAAACATGACCCTACTGAAATTACAGGTTCAAGAACCAATTTGGTTCCGCATCTGCCCATGACAAAGGGGAACTCATCGAAAACAATTATGACCGGGTAAAGTCAACCCAGGGTCAAACCAAGATGAGAACACAAAAGACCTGAGTCAGAGTTGGACCCGGGGACAGAACAGGAACAGAAATAGGACTTTACCAAAAGTCCAAGATCAGGAACCAATCCGGTTCCGGTTCCACCTCCGCCAACTGCAAGAAACAACAATCCAGAACCAGGACAAGGCGGAGGAAAACACCTCAAGGAGAATCCAAACATCCAAAGGAAACAGATCGTAAAAGCAGGAGTTGGGCCCAGAGTCGGAACAGAAACTGAAACAAGAACCTGGCAAACGGACATTGCCAACTTCCAAAACTAGTTCTGCCTCTGCTAGAACCTACGAAACGAAGCGAGAAGAAATAGACGGTAGGAAGCGGAGTCGGAGCAGGAATGAGAACCGAAACCCGAAACTTAGGCAAGCAGAACAATGCCAAGTTCCATCCCGATTCTGCCTTCGCCAGAACTTTGCACACAACACAAAATCACCAAGGCATGAAAACAAGGACTTCAAGCTGGAAGTTGAGACATAATTTCTCAACACATCCCATTGAAAAAGGAATTGTCAAACTATGCACTATCAAGGCAAAGGGTTATAAATTAAGGAACAAGGTATCTTCAAACCCCTACAATCAAATAAAATCCAAACTATCGTGGCCTTGGCTACCAAGCTCAAGACGTTGGCATTCCTTCCATTAATCCTAAATCCAAATATCCAAATTCCCATCCTCCAAATCCATCTTAGGCCTTTATATTCCAAAGCCCAATCCTTCATCCCTTCCATTTATTTTGGGTCACTATGTCCCAAAATAAAATCCTTCATCCCTTCCATCCATTTTGAGTCCTTATATCCCTCCATCCACTATCCCCATCCCCCATATCTTATCATCATTTCATCATTTCATAAATCAAGATCAATCAAGGAACACATCCTTGACGCCCCTCTAAAATTCTACATACATTCACCCATCCATAAAATCTCCATAGAATTCCTCTCCATCCACCAATACCATTTCTTGGAAGCAATTTGGATTCCAAATCTCAAATGCATAAATTCAAAAATCCACATAAATCCAAGGATCAACATGTCCCCTCCAAAAGACATTCCAAAATAAAGACAACTCTAATCCAAAATAAAAAAAAGCTACATACAAAAAGCCACAAAAGCCTTGAATCAAAAATCAAAATAAAAAACCATGTGCATCCCAAAGCAAATAGAAGCAATGCATAGAAAAGCACAATCCAAATTAGAATCCAAAATTGATAATCCAAAATATTCATCATCTCCTAAGTCCTCAAGTCCATCTAAAATTCCCCCATCTTCCAAATCCATTTTGGGCCCTTGTGTCTCAAAATCCACCATCTTAAATCATCCATCATCTCCTTCATCCATTTTGGGCCCCTATGTCCAAAAATCCACATCTACTCCTCCATCTAAATCCCAAAATCTAAAATCCACTTCACTTCCACAACTCCACCACCCTTCAAGATGTGTGCCAATTTTGATCTTGCCAACATTTCCATCCACTCATCCAATTTTTTTCTAGAACTTCATCCATCATCCAACGTTCATCCCCCATCAACCTCCTTTAATCCATTTATTTTCATAACCCCTTATATTTTTTCATCATGCCATCATTTTACCAATGTCTATGAACATACCTCCACTTGCCATGGTCCATTGTAGCACATCTCCAAGGGTTTCCATTCATGGAACTAGATGCTTGATTCCTTCCTCCATCTCCCTACCAAGAATCCACTATCTTTCAAATCTATTTATACACATATTTATCCTCATTAGTCTACATCCATATTATTTTAAATATTAAAAAAATTAAAAAAAAACAAAAAATGAAAAAAAGTAAAAATAAATCATTCATTCAATAGTGAAAACCAATTCTTGTGGTGCCTTGGGCAAGTACCATGATGAAAATCTGGCAAACAAACATCCTGTGTAATCCCCCATCCTCTTTCACTCTACACTTGGGGGCAAGTTTCATCCATGCTATCCTACCTATTACATCCTATCCACATCCTCCACTATCCCACATCCTTTATCCATCATCCTATTTAAGTCCACCATTCCTTTTACCTCCTTTGATCTTGACAAGGAAAGGATCTTCAGAAACATCACATGTCCTACATACCTTATGCTATCCATATCATTCATCCCATATCCATCATCCTATCTAACTCCATCCTCTCTTCCCATCTTTGATCTTGATAAGGAGCCTCCATGCTATCCTTCCTTCAATATCTTATCCATATCCTCTATTATCCTTCATCCCATACCCCTCATCCTATCTCTTTTCTTCCATTCTATCCAAATATCTTGATAAGTGAGGTAAGGGAAATCCATCCATACATGCTTTGGATAATCAAACCTTGCTTCTTTTACCATCCATATCCCTTATGTGTTATCCTCACATAACATGCATATTACCATCTTCCATCCCCCATTCCACTCCCTTTGGTGTAGGGCATCTTGTTCCTTTGCAACATAGTCCTTGGAGCTCCATCCTCTTAACCCTTCTCTTAGCTAAGTTATACATTTATAGGCACCAAACTATGCGTAAGTGCCCATATAACTTGCATAGGTTCACATATACCTTATGTAGGTGCCCACTATCCATTCATAGGCACCCATCCATGTATAGGTGCTCAGTTGTATTGCATAGGCACCCATTTACCTTACATAGGCACCCATTTTATCCCATCCTCTCATCTCCCATCCTTATCTATCTAATTAATCTCCCTATATCCTATCCAAACAATCCCTTTATCCTTATATCATTTTCTCCAAGGCTTGGTTCTCCCTTGTCATTGATTTCCATCCATTCCTCTTATCCTATCATATCATATATCCATTCATCCAATTTATTTATATTTTGTTCTTCATCCAATCCAATCCAATCCAATCCATTTATCTTTTATCCTCCTTCCAATCCAACCATCCCAAATTAGTCCATCCAATGCAATCAATCTTAATCCATCCAAATCAACTAAAATATATTTATCCATTATCAAATTATCATCATAGGGATGTATCCTTCCCAATCCATGTTATGTTCTTATCATTAACAACACAATCCTTGGGGTATGCATTGTTCTTATTGCTAACTTTGTTATCCTCATCATCAATCATCAAACACTCAATCAGTCAATCAATTTTAAACTCTTAACTAGGGGCATAATCTTGGTTTGTTTTTGGCTTGTTGCTTGTGTGTGTTATCATTGTTTGCATTTATCATGGTCATTGCACCATATTTCCACAAGGGCATCATGGTCTTCAATATCATGGTGTTATAAGGCATATGTTTATTGTATTTGACCTCTTTGATCATGTACTTAGCACATTGTCATCCTAGTCCCTTATACCTTGGTGCATAATGCCAAGTACAATATCAAATCTAGGTTGATTATACCATTACAACATTATTCTCATTCATCTTTCCTCTCCTCCCATCCATCACCCTACTCTATCCTTTCATCCTTTATCCTCTAACCCTCCCATCCATTTCGAGAGAACACTCATGTTCTTTGAACCTATATATTCTCTTGAGGGAGCATACCTAACTCCCTTGCTTCTAGTAATAGGAGTATCATGCCACTAGTCCTTATCCCTCCATATCCACTATATTTTCTTCTTCTTTGATATAATGACACTTCTTATAGTTGTGACATCATATCAAAGAGGGGTAAAATGTAGACACCTAAAAATTGATCATACCTTGATCACACTTGATTTTACCTTGTCTCAACTAATTAATTAAATAATTATTCATTATTTATTTAATTAATTTATCCATTACCTTTATCCCCCACCTTTAATTAAATAAATTTATATTTATTTAATTAAGTCTAGCCTTATCCTAAAATCCTTCAACTAAAGCACTTTAGACTAATCAACTCCCATTACCTTTTCTTCCAATATTTAATTATACTTTATTCCTTAACCCTTTCCCATTTAATTATAACCATTGATTAAATTCACATGGATCACAATCTAAAATTGTCACCATGTGACAAGTATCCATCCCATCTTTATCCTCTCACATGTGAGAGGATGTACAAAAAAGTCAAATTAATTTTACATCTTATCCATCCATTTCATACTAAATCTCCAAATCTCAACCACTCACATAAGAATGTTGTCCTAATCAAATCCTAAACCTAGTCCTTATCCCTCATGCAACATTTTTCACATGACTACAACTTTTATTGAAACCCTAATCCTCATTCAACCCTATCCATCCATTAACCAATACATCTTGGACCTTGATTTCTCTCATATAAATTATGTAAATGAGATACCTCTCATCACATTTGAGCATCTCTTCTCATGTTACTATTATGCTACTGAAATTTCTATCTACTTCCATATCCTAGCTAATCTTCCATTATCTTAGTCTCATGCTATCTGTTTGATCTATCATCCTATCATCATGCAATTGGTTTTATAAGCAACCACATCCCATCAATAAATTAGAGGAGCACGTCAAGAGAGTATTGGGTGCAACTCTTGTTCAAGCTCAATCCTAAGAGAAAGGATTGAACAAGGTAAAAGGTTCCATTATTGCATTTGAATCTTTTTGTTATTTCTTTTGTTCTTTTTTCTTGTCTTCAGGTGTATCTTGTATAATTATCTTATGGTATATATTCGATCTTTGCATATGGTTATTTTGTAAGCTTGTATAGATGCTTTTCTCTCTCAGGGTTATGTAGGAAATGGTTTGATCAACTTGTATGATTTTCCTAACATTATATTATGTCTAATGACTCATTTCATGTTCCTTAAATATCATGTTTTTCCAATTAGGGGTGTCAAATTTATGATGGTTGTTTTATCCTACATCAATGTTGCTACATTTATAGTTATCTTATGTATCCTATGCCTACAAAATTTACCTCTTATGTTGTCATGTTTACATGCCTACTATAGACACCTAAATTAGTCCACCTAATCAGAATCACCATCATGTAATCATTATTAATTATTCATCATTTATCATATCACATATTGTTTATTAAATAATAATTATTTCCCATTTAATCTATTTAATTGAATAAGATCTTATTATCCATTTATCACATCAAAAATCATTTATTAATTAATAATTCCCATTTATCCATTTAATTACATAATATTTTATTATTTAATTAAATGTGAGCTAATTTTCATTTTCAAATAATTTCCTTTTTTACTCATCACTTGACTCTTCTTTTCTCTTTAGTCAACTAGTCCTTCCATCACCAGTTAATTATTCTTCATATTAGAAACTTGTTCTTCTCTCACAAGTTAACTCTTCAATATTTAAGAAAGTTCATCTTCATTCATCAATTAAATCAACATGAAATTGGAAACTTCATACATGCACAATTATTCATCAATTAAATCCAATAAATCAATATTATCTCTTCATGATTCAAAATAGAAACTTTCCATTGGTTAGTTGAGTTGACTCCACAATCAGTTTAGTTAACTAACATCTTCATCTTCATCCTCATCCTCATCCTCATCTTCCATTTGATTTTTCCTCGGAGAATCTATAAATTGAACTATTTCCTCATTAATTCAAAACCCTAGATCATGCAAAGAAACTATACTCATATTTTTGCAAGTGCTTCATGCTATCATGCTAAAATACAAATCTGAGAGAAAAGTTACATATACCATTTCTCCCAAGGTGAAATAGAGGAGAGAAATGGAGCTTTACATATGGTAAATTGTATTGGTTTTATGCTTAGTTTAAATCAATTTGCTTTATTTGCTTAATTTTTTTGATCTTGCTTGATTGTAATTCGTTATTCATTGCTTCTTGTTTCATGTTTTGCAATCATGCTATTTTGAGGTCATACACCTACATACTTTTAAAATTTTATATGCTCAATTATGATTATCATGTTTATATCTTATGGGATGATGTTCATGCTTACATGCCTATTTTATGTTTATATGCTTATCTTATGATAAAACTCTTATACCTTACATTTGTAAATCCTCACATAATATTATCTAGAACTTATATTTTTTATCACTTATTTATGCTCCTCATTAGGGGCTACCTTGCTTCCTCTTTCACACATACTTTCATAACCACATCTTACTATATTATTACACAACAATACCTTTACACATGATTGTATAATTACACCTTTCCTCCAATTCCTTGTATTATTTGTATTCAACTAATTGGAGGGGGACATATAATGCCAAAATGATTCCTTTGATGGGCATGATTATAACAACTATCTCATGATCACTTCCATTTCTAAATGGAATTGCATTGCTCATTCTACACAAGGAAGAATCATATTTTTGTCAAAGGAAGAATGATATTTTGTGCTAGGTAGAAGCCCTTGTCCTTTTTTCTTGTAATTTTTAATTGATGACATTTTAAGTAATTTTTAGTTTATTCCTATATTAAATTTTTGATATATTTTATTTAGTGAAAACTTCCCATCTTGTAGTTTTCAATATGAACCACTCATTATAAGGATAATATACCAAATTTATATTTATATTTGTACCATTTTTATTCAAATGTATATACAATATGATTTTAAGTTGATTACTTATTTTAGTTTGAAATGCATCTTCATATTATTTCAAATGCAAGTCAAAGTGACTGTAAAATGTAATGTAAAAAATGCATACCCACACTTTTCTCCTTTTGTTCTAAAGACCATTTTGATAAGGTTGTCTTTAATATAATGGTTGGGTAGAAGTGACCTATCAAAATAGAAAAAAATGGAAAATAGCCTAAGCTCTACATTCCATCTACATACATTTTGAGAAATTGATCATAATTCTTACTTTATTCATTCCTTTACTAGTAAATTTTGTACTTTGCATAATTGACCTAGGTTAGTTATGTAAATTATATAAATGATCTTTGAAATTATAAAATTTAAATTTAGAATCAAATCCTCACCACCAACTTCCTCCAACTAGTTGTTATGTGCTGACTTAAGCACAAAATATGTTTTTGATTAATGGTAATTACAAGGTTTTTGAAAGGACCCCAACCCTTTTACAAAAATATTAACAAACAAAAACCATCCAAACAACACAACTACAACAAAGCTCTAAAAAAGAAACTACACAATACCATAACTAGATCTATCAATACATACACCTTTAACTTGGACATGAGACATTGAAACATATTTTGGAAGGACTTTCATCCTTCCTTGAACCACTGACCATCATAAACCATCATCCAAATCAACAAAATTAGGAGAAGGAGAAGGGGAAACCCTCTCCAAATTGTGATTAACAAAATATGTTAACTTTTGTGTTAGGGTGTTTTATTTAAGGATAAGCCCTAGTTCACTTAAAACTATAGACAAAAATCCACAAGCTCTCATTCCAATTCACATTATTACTCAAGTAGAATCAGAGAGCATCAACATTGCATCATTAACTTATGTCAACATCTTTGACATTCACTACATGTTTGCTTGTTGTTTTCAACCATTTTATTTAGATTATTAAATGAACAACAAGGGTTTGACCAAATGAGAACATCCTTTTCCTAACAAAATCATAAATAATGTTTATCAACACCACTCCTTTCAAAGGTAGGCATCAAACATTAATGTGAATAGATTCCAATGACAATTTTTACCATTTTTGCATGCATAATTCAAATCCATGTGTAGGATTTATACATACAAATCGTATATATGATTCAATTTATTATCAGACACATTCAAATCTATGTGTAAGATTCATGTCTACAAATCATCTATTTGATTCAATTCATTGTCACACACATTGAATTACTCCTAACCAAATTATTAAAAAAAACTTAAATTTCATTGTTATACTTTCAACACATTTAAAAATAAGTAATTCTAAATTAGTATTCAAAAATATTAAAAAAAAACTAAATATTAAACATTAAATTAATTAAATACTTTCATTTTAATTTCAATTTTCTAAATTTTATAATATAATCTCCCACACTTCTATATTAAATTATTTAAATTATATTACTTATCACATTTATACAATATTATCAAAGGAATTTAATATTAGGAAATGATTCACATATTATTATTATTTTTAATCTATTGTTTCGTCTTCCTCGTGGCATATTAGCAAATACCCGAGTGGCTTCAATATCTCTGATGGATTAAGACTAAAGAGTGTTCTTTCGAGATATATTTATCCCACATGTAGCAGCGGGAAACTGAAATGGATGCAAATGTAGGTATAAATAACGGAGCATGAAAAGGTTTAAAGCATACCTTTCTCGGCCTTTTGGCTAAGATCAAGTGTAGTATCTGTTCTTATCAGTTTAATATCTGATACGTGGTTCAATGAATCACACGATATTAAATTAATTTCTTCAGGGGGAAGGCTCAAACGGTAGCTTGCTACCAGAGTCTTCGAGCGTCGCTTCTGTATTGCACTACAGCAGAAGCCTGGCGCACCCCACATCCCCAATTCTAATAACAAACCAATTTACCAGAACAGAATTTGCAGGCCTCCAGGTATGTTAAAAGTTACTGTTCTTGTCGTTAACTGTTTATTTCTGCAAGTGTTCTAAGCAAGCGTGAGCTTTTGTTATGTTCGTGAAGGTCATGCATCTAGAAATCATAAATCAATTACTGTTCTGGAACATGGTTGTTTGAGTTGTGATATCTGGTTTCACAGATATAATCTTGATTGAGTTAAGGTGTAAGTGTACTACTATTTTATTCTCTTTAATTCTTAGCGATAGAGATCATCCACCTGAAGCCTTCCCAGCATTTCAATTGGAAAACTTTCTGGAAGACTTAATTTCTTCCATAACGATGCTTAGTTAGAGTATGGGATTCTGCTGCCAGCTCTAGGCCTAAGGTCACACTTTCCAGTTCTACTATGTTGTTTTTGGATGCTCAGTTAGAGTTCAACTTTGCCAAACCTAAAAGGGGTTTAACCCCTATTTCCTTCTTATCCTTCTGTTTTAACTCCTAGGCTTGCTCAAGTCAAACACAGTTTTCAGGCGAGGCCAGTTTTTAAGGATGCAGAGTAGTTCTGATTCAGACATTTCCCCTTAAAATTGAAATACTCTGTTTTCTTGTTTCCAACTAAATCCTCCCAGAGATCACTCTTGGAATCATATTCCACAGCTCACTAATTCCTAAATGACAAGGGACAAATGAATGCTTCCATCTATTATGATATTGCACAACTACAGACCCAGGGAGTGTTCAGAGAAGATACAAATCTATCCCTAAATTCTTGAGGAAAAGGACAATGCCATAGCAAGTGACTGACCTCTTTTGTTTCTAATGCTCCTTACAATTCGAGAGCCTACATTTGTTGGGACGATTAAACCCTCTTTTAGTTAATTGATGTTAGCTCAATACTTTGACATACTGACTAGCCAGAGAAAAAGCTGCTTTGCCCAAGCTTTGGACAGCCAAATCTTTTACCAAGGACCTAAGGGAGGGTTACCCTTACCCTTACCAGTCCTTAAGAAATTGATGTACCCCTTTCACCATATAGACCCCACTCCCTTGCCTATCCCAACCTAGAAGGTCTCCCCTTGTTGCCATCGGGCTTGAAGCTTTGTAGCAGAGTTTTGAGATAGTTTTCAGTTGCACTGGCTTTGTTTTCGTGGGTAGCTATCGTTTCCGAGCTCTTGAAAGGCAATATGCATTCTCTTGCTCGTGCCAATGATTTCTTACCTGGACTCTCCAAAGGAGTCAGTAATTTCTAAAGCCTAGAGAGCTTCCCCTCTTGGAAAAGCGGTTGATCTGTGGACGACATCCTTTTAGAAATCCAGTGTTCTGCCATTTTGATAATCTAAAGCAGCTGTTTTTGAAACATATCTCAGAAGTCCTTTTAGGGGAGAGGAATCACCCTGATCTATCCTAGAATCTCATTCCAAGCCTGTGGACTATCTCATATGAAGAGCCTCCTACAATCTCATTCCAAGTCTTTGGACTGTCTCATATGAAGAGTCAGATAAGCTTAGCAACAAGCGCCTTGTTAAAAATATTTATGTTTCTAATGCTCCCACCCCTATAATTTAGTAGGCTTCCAAATATTATTTCATACTATCAATGGAAGTTTCTAAACAAAGTTTGCTGTAATTTTATTACAAATAGTGAAAACTCTTTCGGGAGCTAATAAGGAGAACCAATATATTGGAATAGGTTGGCGAAGTTCCTTATAATTTTATTACAAATAGTGTAAACTCCTTTGGGAGCTAATAAGGAGAACCAATATATTGGAATAGGTTGGTGAAGTTCCCTATAATTTTACTACAAATAGTGAAAACTTCTTTTGGGAGCTAATAAGTAGAACCAATATATTGGAATAGGTTGGTGAAGTTCCCTATAATTTTATTACAAATAGTGAAAAATCCTTTTGGGAGCTAATAATTAGAACCAATATATCGGAATAGGTTGGTGAAGTTCCCTATGATTTTATTACAAATAGTTAAAAATCCTTTGGAAGCTGTTAAGGAGAACCAATATATTGGAACAAGTTGGAGAACATGCCAAAGATAAGAAATTACCTTCCATCCAACTTACTTTGAAATTTTATAAGAGAGGGGCTAACAACCTCTCTTTGTTATTTTTCACATTAATAGGGAATACAACTCTATCAAAAGAGATTCTTTTATTGAGAAAAAGCCGTTCCCACTCAACACTTAAGAAGTAGATTTTTTACTTTTTGATCCAAGGCATTCTTGTTGTCTTGTAACAAATATCTTAGGATGTACACTTCCACTTGAGAGGATAAGCAAAAACAAGGTATCATCCACAAATTCTTGATGATCAAGAGGAAACTCAAGAGAAGCTTTTAAGCTCATTATCTTTTTTAATATTTCTTAGGTATGTGATGCATCTACTTGGAGAATCTATCATGATGATGAAGAGGTAGGGGAGAAAGGATCCTTTTCCTTAGGCTTCTAAAAGTCCTAAAAAAACCTACAACAAATCATTAATGATGACTGAAACAAGGGGGTCACATAGTAACTTCTTAACAATTTTCTAACTTTGCTATGAAAATAAATTTATCTGATACCTTATCTAGGAAGAATTAGTAAACTATGTTGTAGGCTTCAAAGATATGTAATTTAACAAGAGCATTTAACTCATCTTGTTGATCATTAGGGAGTGAACCAATTCACAAGCGATCATGATACCATCTAAGATGCTTTTCCCTTCACAAATCCTCCCTACTCTTGTAATGGCATTAGGAAGAATCTACTCCAATCTATTGGCCATCACTTTTGAGTTTGAAAGGAAACATGCTATAAATCGTAGTTAATCCCTTGAGGATATTATTACAAGTTTTTTGATATAGGTGAATCATAATAAAGTTTTCAAAATATAAATAACACATAGAGATTGTGAAAGAACATAAGAGAAAAATAATATAAGAATGAAACAGCCACAACACCAACTTGACACTAGATGTACCCTATGAATAGCCTTATAAGGGAAGATCCTAGCCTCTAAAAACACCATACCAATGTATTAATCGATGACAAAGGGTACAATACAATATGAAGGTCTACATTCTTCAATGGGCCTTACACTCCAAATTTAGAGGAATTCTACTAGATTTTTTTTTCATATAATTGAAATAGGGGAAAATGTGGGTGATGGTTTCGAATGGGGGGTATGCACCTACACTTTCTTTCCTTATTTAATTAGGAAAAAGAGATCCCCTAGGGCAAGATTGACTTTTAACCCTTAGGTGAGTCAATCTTAATGGAGATCTTGTTGTTTTCCTTATGACTTAGGATGGGGTATATCAACCTGAACTGCACTTTTGGGAGAAATACTAAAAATAGTAAACAAACTTGATTATGAAATGTAACACTTGAAACATCAATTTAAAACCTTAATCTAGCAGAATCCACAAACTTTTGACAGATCTGAGAAAGTTATGATTTTATGCACCTACCACAAAAAACTCCTACTGAGTGTCCTTTTGAGACATTCGCTTAGGGCGAATGGGTCTTGCTAGGCCTTTCTGAAAATTCAAAATTTGGATTTGTAGCCTTTGATTTGCTTTTCTTCTTGTACCTTTCAACCTTCACTTCCAAATCTGTACCTACAACAAAAACTGAAAATTTTGGTTTGGTTGTATGGGGGTTTGCCTTGATCAAACCCCAAGTTTGGTAATTAAACCTTGATGAAAAATACATATCTGAAACCTGAAAGTGTGTGTGAGCCCTAATCTTAAGTTTGTCTAATATTGTTAAGAGCTAACATGCAAAGAAACCCTATTCAAGTGTGTTAGAATAAGATCCCTAAATGAACTTGAATGATGAACACAAGACCTAGTTAGGGAGAAGTCAAATCCCCTAATAGATCAAAACTATGATTATACCTTGCTTTAGGAGGATAGTAGAATGAAGATAGAATATGGGATCACAAGAAACAAGTCATTAGATCAATGGAAATGGTTAGTGACATGTCCCTAAACCTAGAATCCATCATGATCCACCATAGGCATCAATCTTCAATCATGAACAATGTTTGATCAATCTTCACAAAATGAGCTTGAAGACCAAATATTTTGCCAAGGACCTAAGGGAGGGTTACCCTTAATAGTAGTCCTTAGGAAATTGATGTACCCCTTTCACCATATAGCCCCCACTCCCTTGCCTATCCCAACCTAGAAGGTCTCCCCTTTTTGCCATCGAGCTTGAAGCTTTGTAGCAGAGTTTTGAGATAGTTTTCAGTTGCATTGGCTTTGTTTCCGTGGGTAGCTATCTTTTCTGAGCTCTTGAAAGGAAATATGCATTCTCTTGCTCGTGCCAATGATTTCTTACCTTGAATCTCCAAAGATAGGAGTCAATAATTTCTAAAGCCTAGAGAGCTTCCCCTCTTGGAAAAGTGGTTGATCTGTGGACGACATCCTTTTAGAAATCCAGTGTTCTACCATTTTGATAATCTAAAGTATAGCTGTTTTTGAAACATATCTCAAAAGTCCTTTTAGGGGACAAGAATCACCCTAATCTATCCTAGAATCTCATTCCAAGCCTGTGGACTATCTCATATGAAGTGCCTCCTAGAATCTCATTCCAAGTCTTTGGACTATTTCATATGAAGAGTCAGATAAGCCTAGCAACAAGAGCCTTGTTAAAAATATTTATGTTTCTAATACTCCCACCGGGCTATAATTAGTAGGCTTCCAAATATTATTTCACTCTATCAATGGAAATTTCTAAACAAAGTTTGCTGCAATTTTATTACAAATAGTGAAAACTCTTTTGGGAGCTAATAAGGAGAACCAATATATTGGAATAGGTTGGCAAAGTTTCTTATAATTTTATTACAAATAGTGAAAATTCCTTTGGGAGTTAATAAGGAGAACCAATATATTGGAATAGGTTGGCGAAGTTTCTTATAATTTTATTACAAATAGTGAAAACTGCTCTCCTTTGGGAGCTAATAAAGAGAACCAATATATTGGAATAGGTTGGTGAAGTTCCCTATGATTTGATTACAAATAGTAAAAAATCCTTTGGAAGCTATTAAGGAGAACCAATATATTGGAATAGGTTGGAGAACATGCCAAATATAAGAATTTACCTTCCATCCAACTTACTTTGAAATTTTATAATAGAGCCTGGGCCAACAACTTCTCTTTGTTATTATTCACACTAAGACGGAATACAACTCTATCAAAAGAGATTCTTTTATTGAGAAAAAGCCATTCCCACTCAACGCTTAAGAAGTAGATCTTTGATTTGTCTTAGTTTTACTTTTTGATCTTCTTGTTGTCTTGTAACAAATATCTTAGGATGCACACTTCCATTTGAGAGGGTAGGCAAAAGGCAAGGTATCATCCACACATTGTTGATGATCAAGAGGAAACTCAGGAGGAGCTATTAAGTTCATTATCTTTTTTAATATTTCTCAAGTATGTGATACATCTACTTAGAGAATCTATCATGATAAGGAAGAGCTAGGGGAGAAAGGATCCCTTGTCTTAGGCCTCTAAAACTCATGAAAAAACCTACGACAAATCATTAATGATGACTGAAAACAAGGGGGTCACATAGTAAATTCTTAACAATTCTCTCCCTTCTCTATGAAAATAAATTTATCTGATACCTTATCTAGGAAGAACTAGTAAACTATGTTGTAGGCTTCAAAGATAACTAATTTAATAATCATTTCACTCCTCTTGTTGACCATTAGGGAGTGAACCAATTCACAAGAGATGATGATACCATCTAAGATGATTTTCCCTTCACAAATCCTCCCTACTCTTGTAATGACATTAGGAAGAATCTACTTCAACCTATTGGCCATCACTTTTGAGATTGAAAGGAAACATGCTACAAATTGTAGTTAATCCCTTGAGGATATTATTACAAGTTTTTGGATATATGTGAATTATAATAAAGTTTTCAAAATATAAATAACACATAGAAATTGTGCAAGAACATAAGAGAAAAATAATATAAGAATGAAACAACCACAACACCAACTTGACACTAGATGTACCCTAGAATAGCCTTATAACGGAAGATCCTAGCCTCTAAAAGCACCATACCAATGTATTAATTGATGAAAAAGGCTACAATAAAATATGAAGGTCTACATTCTTCAATGGGCCTTACACTCCAAATTCAGAGGAATTCTATTGGATTTTTTTTGCATATAACTAAACATGATATTTTCATCCCAAACCACATATATTTAGGCCAATGAGACCAAGGAATCAATAAGGTTTTCTAAAACCATGGACCAAACTCAAGTCCTTGAGTTGTCCACATTTAACTCATTCTCCTCCAAAAGTATCTTTTCCACAATTAAAATGTAGCTTTTGTTTGATTGGTTTGATCCTTATGAGAAAGGAGTCCCAAGCACTCCAACATAAGACAATAATTACAACCATGCATCTATTACACACAACTATACATAGAAAACCAAAGACATTAATCATAGTCCACTTCTATTCAATGACTAATTATAACAATTATGACCAATAAACACATGGTAGAGAGTGTCAACTATGGTTTGATTTCAAGATTTCATGCAAGTGGGGAACCCTTTTCCTTGTGGACATAATATTTAAAATATTCCAAATATTTATTAATTACAACTAGATTTGGGTTTTGCAAAGTGCGCAACAACACCTCGTCTCTTAGTCCTAACAATTTCTCACTTGTATACATAAAAATAATCATTTAAGGAGTACTCAACATGGTGAACTAATATTAGAAGTTAGTCCCCATAACCTTCCTAGACAATTTTTTTTTTTTCGTGTTCATAAGCTTTGTTAAAACATCTACATCATTCACCATTGTATCCACCTTCTTGATCATGACCCTCTTATCTGTAATGAAATAGCTTGCACACTAGAAGAATACAATAGAAAATATGTTGTAAATTCTTAATAATATACCACTTTAAGGGGAAAATCTCTAACCACTTTGAGGGGGATACGTCCAATAGTCTTCAATAAGAACACAATACTCAATATGCTCATGCTTACTAATCTCTACCTCATATATATACCATACTTATGCTTAGGATTCCATACTATACTAATGATTATATAACTTAATTAAGAGTTAAGGCAGCCACAACCTAACTACTCATAACCCTATTCACACTATACTATTGAGGACATATCATGCCCCCTCTTTACACAAGATTTTTCCTTGGTAGTGATCAATTGTTGATTCTTTTACATAAAATCTTCAACTTCTCATTTGGCAAATTTGACATACACATATTTCTATTTAACATAGTAATTTATGATAATCTCAGTCTTAAGCTTCTTTATTCATGCCTAGAAAATTAACTCAAGCTAAAAAACAAGTCTTCCCTCTACATAAGGGTTAGTTATCAATGAATATGTCAAAATTCTATGTTGATCCACTGGCCTCTTGATTATGTCATGCGCCTTTTCCTTGTTCTCCTTGAGCCTAAAGAGTGAATCTTGCTAGTGTTGAATGTGTTCTTCTATTGCTCCAACCTTTAAGTGCATCATCAAGGAAGAGGTAATCGAAGGCATCTAGTTGCTTGCTACTATCTAAATGAAACGATCAATATCTACCTTGGGGTGTAATCCTTTTGGTACATCCCTAACAACTATGAGTACACATATATAATTACCTATAAATTTGTTGGTATAGGAAACTTTGAATATTTCTTCTTTCTACATATCCATCACTGGTGCGAAGTTCCTAGCCATAAAATTATTTGTGCGATGATAAACCTTTAGATCTAAATCAAAACCTAAATCATCATATCCCTTAGAAGACATGTGTTTTATTCCCAAACTTTGAGGTGTGACTTCATTGGTTCAAAATCTTTAGAACCTTGGTGACAATTTAATTCTTCGAGCCTTGTCATGAGATCTATTCTTGCATCCATCCTTGTCAACATGTCATCCTTAATCTTGTTAATCGCTTGTCTTACATCATCCATAATTATGGTATCCCTTTCCTCTATAAATGAATCCTCTTTTTCTAGAGTCATTTAACGAGTTATATGATTCCTTCCCTTTCCTCTTGTTAAAGCTTAAACTGTGATGCCACCAAAATAGTTTTTACAATAAATTACTCAAAACAAATAAAAATAATATGATTTTTTTTATTATAACCTACCTAGGCCTAGATCTGACTTTTCTAATAAAATTTCCAAGAAATCCACTAATTTGCAGCCTTGAGAGTGATTTTGGTGGAAACATTAATTTCACAATAACTTCCTAAAATATTCTCCAAATGACCTCAAATTTTAAATGTAGTAGCTTAAATATGTCCTTAAAAAAAATTTTAAATTCAATAAAAGAAATCTCTAATTTGATAGAGATGCACATCCCAATTCAATCTCTTGAGCCAAAAAAATGCCTTGATTCTTGTTCTAAGTGCCAAGATCATGCTCTAGTATAACATGTAATGAAACAGATTGTACCTTAGAATAATATAATATCATATATGCTACAAATATTTAATAAGAATATGTCATTTTGAGGGGCAACCTCCTAACCACTTGGAATGTGGCACCTCCAATTGTCTTCAATATGAACACAATACTCAATATGCTCATGATAACCGAGGAAATGATGAGTGCCATTTACGCTCCATTTTATACCATAT